>JAJOZX010000124.1:1362500-1655000 GCA_023014485.1 Bathynomus jamesi | reverse complement strand
CGCATCAGAATGGAGGCTATTTATAGACTCGTCTAAACGAAGTTTGAAAGCAGTACTTCTCAACATTGGGAATAGGGTTGCATCAGTCCCTGTAGCACATTCCGTACAACTTACTGAGAGCTACGATAACATGAAAATTTTACTGGATGCTCTCGTATACGACCAACATAACTGGAGGATCTGTGGAGATTTGAAGGTAATACTAATATCATAAGTAAACTATTGCTATTGACTATGTTGTTTTTCCAAAGGTTATTTGAGAGCATATAAGAACACTTAACTTCCCCACAGAAGTGATACAGTCCAATGCATAGATTTTTTTATCTGGTAGAACAAATTCTCTAAATTCTTTAAATATTTTCATTTTTTTTCAGATTGTGGCATTTGTATTGGGAATGCAAGGGGGATACACGAAATACCCATGTTTCCTCTGCAAATGGGATAGCCGAGCGGATGAGAAGCACTATGCACAGCGTGAATGGGCATCCAGAGAGAATTTTGAACCTGGGTCGCATAATGTCGTTTCAGTGCCCCTTGTACCACCAACAAAAATTTTGCTCCACCACTTCATATTAAGCTGGGCTTGATGAAAAATTTCATCAAATCAATGAATAAGGAGGGTTCAGCATTCCGATATCTCGAGAGTAAATTTCCTCATATATCTGATGCTAAACTAAATGCTGGGGTTTTTGATGGTCCTCAAACTCGAACTTTGATCAAGAATACTCAGTTCGAAAACGCAATGACTCCAACTGAGAAGAATGCCTGGCAGGCATTCAAATCAGTTGTCACTGATT
The DNA here is from genome assembly GCA_023014485.1 of Bathynomus jamesi. NCBI lineage: Eukaryota > Metazoa > Arthropoda > Malacostraca > Isopoda > Cirolanidae > Bathynomus > Bathynomus jamesi. The sequence goes on along the minus strand of JAJOZX010000124.1, from coordinate 1,654,203 downwards.
TTCTTGGCAAGCGTAGAAGTCCAGAATACGAGTCCGTTGTCGAAAACTTGATGGAAGCTTTCAAAGCTCATGGGTCGCGCATGTCCATAAAAATGCACTTTTTGTGGTCCCACTTGGACTATTTTCCTGAAAATTGCGGGGATTATAGTGAGGAACAGGGTGAACGATTTCACCAAGATATCAAAATAATGGAAGAGAGGTACCAGGGAAACTGGGATATCAATATGCTGGCGGACTATTGCTGGTGTTTGAAGCGAGACGTGCCCGAAGAAAAACACAGACGGAAAGCCAAAAAAACTTCATTCCTTCCTCAATAAACTTTTTTCCATATTCATTGTATGAATAAAAGTATTTATTCACACAATGTTTTCATTTTTCACGAGTGTTCTTATAATATTACTCGTATCTACAGTGTTTAAGCTAAAAAAATCAATAAATTTGGGGATAAAATTGGACTTATAATAAATGGCCAATAGAGAAAAAACCTAACCTGATTGAGGAAAACCAATGTCATTTTCGAATTCAGCATGGTCGAATTATATAATATGAGTTGAAAAAACCCTCACAGCAGACAAAAAAATTTCATATGAATACCAGTGTTATCTGTACAAGTTTTGGCTGTTATTAAAAGTCAACCATGAAGTGTAGAAATTCCAGTGTTGTCCCATTTTACAGAGAATCTCATTAAGTTTTTTCTGATACCAAGTTTTGACAAGTTTTTTAGAAATTCCAGTGTGTCCGAACATTATCTGTACAATTTCAGCTTTTAATAAAATTCTTGATAACACACGTAAAATTCTTAAACAAGATTATTTAGAATCTGTATTTTCAAAAGTTTCTTTTATTAAAGTAACGTTGTTACAAACATTCGATATGTGCACCATCAGTGATTCGCAAAACATCCAATCGATAATCCAAATGTTGCCATGTACGCTGCAGCATATCCACATCAATTCGCTCAATAGCAGCTGTGATTCTTGCTTTTAAATCATCAATGTCTGTCACCCGCGTACAAAAAAGAAAAACTTGTCAAAACTTATAATCAGAAAAAACTTAATGAGTTTCTCTGTAAAATGGGACAACACTGGAATTTCTACACTTCATGGTTAACTTTTAATAACAGCCAAAAATTGTACAGATAATTCTCGGACACCCGGTATATATATGTGTGTATATATATATATATGTATAATGGTTTTGGGGTTGTTTAACCTTCGTAACAGCAAATGTCATGTGACGAAGGGGATCCACAGCTTTACGTGAGATCAAAACCACGAGTCGCTACATCACCTAACCGCAGAGTACGGTTATTTAACCTCGCTGATCTAACGGGGAAACAGTGCTGCAACGTGGCCACGCCGTAGCCCTTGCGGCTAGCAAAAGTTGTATTTTCAGAGGAGGAGGTTCGAATCCCATATAATAATATGGGATATTGTAATATAATTGGTGTTAAAAATTAAGTTATTGTAAATATGTGTTGTTGGTTAATATAAAAGAATTAAACTGTATGTAATAACATTTTGTAAGTGAAGATTAACTAAAGAAAGATTTAATTGACATTTCCTTCAATATTTGAACCTACACGGTGGCCCATAACTCCCAATCGGTTATAATTAAAGCGAAAATACAAAAAAATACAAAAATCAAAGTAAAAAGTTTATAATAGGTTTAGAAATATTTATTGTTTTAAAACATTTAAATTTTTATTGTTTTAAAACATTTAATTTTTTTTTAAATCCACTAGATGGATTTTCGCTTTAATTATAACCGATTGGGACTTATGGGCCACCCTATACTCACACGCTTCATTGACAAGATATTATATCACCTTAACTTAACCTAACGTTGTGTAGCCTAGTTGAGCCTAACCTATCTCTACCTCTGCCAATCTAACCTAACCATACCCGCAAGGCACTTACCGATATAATATTGCACTGCCACAAATATTTTCGCCCGCCATTAAATTAACTAGTTTTAAAGCTGAAGACCAAGTATAGTTACTGGTTTTAGTTGTTAGCGTGTTTAATTTTTTTTCTTTCACAGAATTAATGAAATGACTATGATGAGCTTTATATATTTTGATAAGAAATATTACTATCTTTATGATGATATTTTTTCACCAAGTTCTTGTTTTTAAATATTAATTATCCATTTATTGAAGTGTACCAAATATATATATTTTCGGCTCTGTAATACTCGTATAAAGGCTATAAATTCAGTCTGAGGACTGTTAAGCGACTGCTTTTCACCTTTTAAATTATTTTGTCACAATCGCATTAAAAACATTTCAGTACATTTCGCCCTTTTACCCGGTAACGGCCTTCAAAGGCATGGAATGATTACGTGTTTTCTTCATTTTCCAAATCAATTTTCCTTCCCCGGTGATTTCTTCTGACGTTACAGTCATATCTGATGTTAGATTTTACTTTATATTTAAAGACACATTATACAATAGTTGTATATAACTTCCTCGAAATAAAACACTTTTCATCGGAAGGAACTTAATAATACTGATGCTATATATATATATGATTATTCCTGGATGGAATGATTTTATTGCCCCCCTTAAAGGGGGCCATAAGGCGATGTAAACAGGAAGAAGAGTCTGTTCGAGCATCAAAAGCCTGTGAAGCTCGCATAAATAACGATAATAACAAATTTTGGAAATTTGTTAAGAATCAAACGGGTGTCAAAAATGTCCTCCCTTCGACAATCGATGGGGTGTCGGGGGAGGATGAAATTGCAAAGCTGTGGAAAAAACCATTATTCTAACATTCTTAACAGTGTGAGTAGGGATAATCTTAAGATAGATTGCAGCGAAACGATTGTGGGAGGGACAAGGGAAAATACTTTGATATCATTTTCTGAAGTAAAGAGGTTAATTAAAGAGTTAAAAACTGGTTCTGTTTCAGGGGTAGATGACTTATCGAATGAGCACTTAAAATATACAAATGACGTAGTATGTCTGCATATATCATTGCTCCTATCAGCCATGCTTGCTCATAGCTATATCTTGCACAGTTCATGAGGGTATATATCTTGCCCCTGGTCAAAAATAAGTACGGAGACATTCTGTCCAGCAATAATTACAGGCCTATTGCTGTCGCTTCCTGCTTCTCGAAACTACTAGAAAAACTCTTGTTACTCCGATTAAATGATTTCCTATGGACATCTCCTAATCAGTTTGGCTTTAAAAGGTCCCACTCAACTGACCTGTGTATCTATGTACTTAAAAAAACAATATCTAAATACATTGACAGTAATTCAACTATTTATAGCTGTTTCCTAGATATAAGTAAGGCATATGATAGGGTGAACCACAATATTTTATTTGCATAACTAGAAGACAGGAAGGTTCCCATGTACATATTAAATTTATTGAAATTTTGGTATTCCCACCAATCTTTCACTGTCAGGTGGGGCAATGTACTATCCAAGTGTTTTGGCTCCTCTTGCGGGGTGAGACAAGGCTCCTTGTTCTCCCCTATGCTGTTTAATGTGTATATTGACGGATTAATTGCTTCACTTAACGAGGCAACAGTGGGATGTTGTATAGATAACACAAGGATAAATAACTTAGTTTATGCAGATGATATAGTGTTAATAAGCCCCTCTGTTAAAGGTCTGGATCGGCTACTAAAAGTCTGCGAAGTGTATTCGCAGAAACATGATATTCTTTTTAATGTTACAAAAACTAAGGTTATGCAATTTCATCCTAAAAGCTGTAATCAGCCAGCTGATATAAGGTTTAAAATGAATGGTGAAGTAATTGAGGAAGTACAAGAGTTTAAGTATTTGGGTCAAACTATTACCAGCTCCTTGAGTGATGACTCGGATATAAGAAAACAATCTCGAAGCCTGTGTGCTAAAGCGAATATGACCATAAGGAACTTTCGATTCTGTACAAGTGAAGCTAAAGACACTCTCTTTCGTACTTTCTGCAGTAATATATACGGACAAGAACTCTGGGTGAATTATAAAAAAGGTTATGGCAGAACTCTAAATTTGCTGTACAACAGGTCTTTTAGAGTCTTACATAAATTACCCCCTAGATGCTCAGCTTCGCAAATGTTTGCTACCCGCAATGTCCCGAGCTTCCCAGAGGTAACAAGACGTGCTCAACACAGTTTAATGCAAAGAATTAAAACAATCAACCAACCCGATCATCCAAGCTATCCATGAGTCCTGCCATTTATCCTCTAAGCTATGGACTTCTTGGTACGAAAACGTCTGTCTTTAGCTCCACTTAACTTCGACATTACAATATTATTTCTAATCACTTGTATATATTTCTATCCTTAGTATATGAACTGTCATTGTATTAATAATATTTGTCATATGGACTATAGTCTGCCAATAAACCGTTTCATTTTCATTTCATTTTCATTTTCATATATACAGGGCGTCCCAAAAAAATGAATACACACTTTAACAGCTGATAGCTCAATTGATGTTTCTTTCTTTCCAAGTTAAACCCATTATAATTAATAATGGCAGTCAGACTAAGCTTTGAACAAAGGAAATTCATTCTAAAATGCTACTGGAAGTGTGAAAACGCAGTTGAAGTGCAAAGACAGTTTAGGAGGGAGTTTCAAACAGATCCACCAACGCGACTTACCATCACTCGAATTAGAGATAAGTTTGAAGCCGATGGAACTGTTCAGAATGTCCACAAGAAGCGTTCCGGAAGACCACGGACATCGACAAGCCCCACAAAGCAAGAAAGAGTACTGGAAACGTATCACCAAAGTCCAAGAAAATCTGTGCGGCAAGCGAGTCGTGAGGTAGGAATTTCAGAATCGTCTGTCCAACGCATTTTGAAGCGCTGTCAATGGAAAAGTTACATTCCAAGATTAGTCCATGCTATTAATGAAGATGATCCGGACCGAAGAGTGGAGTATTGCGAGTGGTACTTGGCACGATGTGGATGTGGATTGGACGAAGGGGTTTCGTAGAATACCCTCCGCGTTCACCAGACCTCACACCACTAGACTTTTTTTTATGGGGATACTTAAAAGACAAAGTCTACGCTATAAAACCTGCAACAGTCGCTGAATTGAGAGCAGCCATTGAACGAGAATGCACACAAATACCAAACGAAATGTTTCGTGATGTTTGCGATTCCATTGCTTCGCGTTATCAGCAGTGCCTGGACCAGAACGGACGTCAGTTTGAAAACAGGCGTTGACAAAACAATTAAATAATGTCTGTAGATTCTATTACATTTTGAAAATGAAATGTATTTTAATAAACACTGCCTTTATAAGTATTTAAAGTGTGTATACATTTTTTTGGGACGCCCTGTATATATGTATATATGTGTGTGTGTATGTGTGTGTGTGTGCACACCTTTCAACTTTTCAAAGGTTCCGTGCGATGATTCTTCATTTCACGAATGTCAAGCTTGTCGCCCCTCCTCTCGAGTTGCCCTGGTGAAGTAGTGAGTTGGTTTCCTGTACTCTTCACTTCACATAGCCAGGTACGCCCAGCTGATTGGGGATTGTTCTGAGCCAGGCGTCTAATCTTCTTTTAAAGATGTCCACTGCAACACCATTCGTGTTCCTTAGGTCTTTGGGCAGCTGATTAAACAGTTTTGGTTCTCTCACAACAAAACTATTTTCTTTCAGGGTTAAGGATGTTCCGTGTCTCATCTTTAATTTGGGAACACGACACAGTCTTCCTGTTCTACTTTCCAACCTTGTTTGGGGAGATACAGGGTTCAGAGAAAGATTAGCGACTAGTTTCTCCATTATTTTCCAAGTGTAAATTATGGTGTATCTCTCGCTTCTTCTTTCCAGTGAATATAGATTTAGTTCGCGTAACCTTTCCCAGTAATTCAGTTCTTTGCACCGATTGATCTTGGCTGTGAAGCTTCTCTGAATCCCTTCCAGCTGTCTGATGTCTTCTTTTTTATATAGGGATGTTAGGACCGAGCAGTATTCCAGTTTGGGTATGATCAATGTTTTCAGTAGAGGAATCATTACATTCTTATCCCTTCGTTTAAAGGTTCTCAGTATCTGCCAAGTTATTCTCTTTGTTCTGTTTACTGCTATCTTAGTTTGCGTTTCAAATTTCGCAACATCAGTCATTTCCGTCACACGACAATTGGGCGCAGGACAAATGAGCGCAGACAAATGAGCGCCAAGACAATTGAGCGCAAGACAATTGAGCGCAAAAACAAAAGAGCGCAAAACAATTGAGCGAGAGCAAGGAAATAAAAACTGGATAAAGGAAACAAAATAAGCTTGAACAAATATTTATTAAGGATGTTAAAAACAATATTTATTAAGGATGTTAAAAAACAATATTTATTAAGGATGTTAAAAAACAATATTTACTAAGGATGTTAAAAATAATGTAGTTAGGTAAGCTTGAACAAATATTTATTAAGGATGTTAAAAAACAATATTTATTAAGGATGTTAAAAAACAATATTTATTAAGGATGTTAAAAACAGTATTTATTAAGGATGTTAAAAAACAATATTTATTAAGGATGTTAAAAAACAATATTTACTAAGGATGTTAAAAATAATGTAGTTAGGTAAGCTTGAACAAATATTTATTAAGGATGTTAAAAAACAATATTTATTAAGGATGTTAAAAAAAACAATATTTATTAAGGATGTTAAAAATAATGTAGTTAGGTTAGGTTAGGTTAGGTTATTGTTTTGCGCTCTATTGTCTTGCGCTCAATTGTCTTGCGCTTAATTGTCTTGGCGCTCAATTGTCGGCGCTCATTTGTCGGCGCTCATTTGTCCTGCGCTCAATTGCCGTGGTACCAGTCATTTCAACTCCTAAATCTTTTGCTTTAGAATTTCCCTGAATTTTCTGTCCATTTGGGGTATAGTATTCTATGGATTTTAGGTCTTCCCTTTTTTCGTACAGTAACAGTTGAAATTTCTCAGTGTTAAACTTCATATTGTTGTCTTCCGTCCACTTGTAGATTCTGTTCATACCTGTTTGTAGAGATCCTATGTGGTACTGAGCTGACGGCTCACTAAGGAAATTATATATCCATATCCCTACTTTCATGTTATTCCCATATATTTCAGTTTATATATTAGGACTCCATGGTCACACTTACCGAACGCTTTAGCAAAGTCTGTGTATATTACATCATAGTTTTCATTACTTTCAAGTGCATCAATTATGTTGTAGTGTTCCATTAGTTGTGATAGGCATGATCTGCCTGACCGAAACCCATGTTGGTTATTAGTGAATTTTTTCTGAGTTTCCAAAAAGTTATAGATTTTCTGTCTAACTAGTCTTTCAAATATTTTAGTGAGATGAGATGTAAGCGACACTGGCCTATAGTTTTCGGCCTCGGATCGATCTCCTCCTTTATATATTGGGACTATGTTCGCGCTCTTCAGGATGCCCAGTATTTCTCATGTGTCTAGTGAGCGTCTCCATATCCAATATAGGGGCTCAGCGATTGCATTCCTGCAGTTTTTGATCAGTGTGGCATTCCATTTATCCGGTCCTGCCGCTGAGTGTGTTTTTAGTTTCCGGAAAGCTTGTGTAACAGTAATATCATCCGTCGTAAAGTCGAAGTCCGTTATACTTTCCCCTTGTAGTTCTTCAAAGAACGCGTTTCTATCGCATATCAGTTTGTCAGTTTTGGGGATACTGAAAGATGATTCTTACTGAGCTCTTAATATTTCAGCTACTTCTGTTAGATCATCAGATAAAGCACTGTTCTCGTTTTTCAAAGGTCCGATAGTCGCATGGTTTTTCGACTTTCTTTTTGCAAAATTCTAGAAGTACTTTGAGTTAACCTTTATCGCTTCTATAGCGTCGTCTTCTTCTTTTTGTGTATGCTTCTGAATTAGTTCCTATATGACGTCATCGATACTCAGCAGTTTATCATTTAATATTTTTCTGATGTTGTTATCTTTACAGTTACTTAATTTTGCAGTCACTCTTTTTCTTTTTCGGAACAATGACCTCTTTTGTCTCTCGAACCTGCTTCTCTTTCCTCTTTGTTTTATTTTTTGGACAATGGACATGTCATTCCACAATTTCTAACGTCTTCTCCTCTAAAGTCATTAGCATCTCTTCCTTTGTCTTGGCCTCGAAAATGGTTTTCCAATCTATTACTTCCATACTGGATGCAACACCTTCCCAGTTTATAGCTCTGGAGTGAAAATTAAAAATTTCAAATTTACTTCTTTCTAAATGCAAAAAACTTCACTTTTCTACGTGAAGGTCAAAATATGATAATAAAAACCCACTCTAATAGACAGAGTTTATCTCCACAACAGTTTCGATGCCTACTGGCATCCTCTTCGGGTGGCTACAGAAAAGGATGCCAGTGGGCATCGAAACTGTTGTGGAAATAAACTCTGTCTATTAGAGTGGGTTTTTATTATCAAATTGCTTCTTTCTGTTATTCGTGTTCTTTCCTTTCCTGTTGCTTTTATATTGGTTGTTATTTCAATGATGTTGTGGTTCGATATTATAGTTGGGGATATTTCTACATTATCAATTAGGTTGCTGTTGTTTGTGAATACCAAATCTAGGCAGTTGTTTTTTCTTGTGTTTTCTGTTATTTCTTGCGTTAACATAAATTCATCAGCTAGAGCTAGTAGCATTTTTACCTGCTCCTGGTCTTCCCGTGTGCCCCCCTTGTCCTTGTGTATACATATATATTTTCCTATCCTTTTATATTTCATGAATGGGAAATTAAAATCACCACAGAGAAAAATATTTGGGTTTGGAGAGTGTAGATCTTTTACCCAGTTTCTTACCTCTGTGATGGACTCTGAAAATTTTGAGGTTGGCTTGTTTGGGGGTCTGTACATTACAATTAGTAACATATTTAATTTTTCAACTTTTGCTGCTACACATTCTACGTAGTTGTTTGAGGTACTTATAGTCATTTCTGCCATATGCCTTTCGCGGGTGTAAATGGCACATCCCCCTTTACGTCTCACTGTTCTGTCGGCTCGGAGGATGTTATAGTTGTCAATTTGTATTTCTCTTTTGTCAACACAAGACTCACAGTTTTCACAGTTCTTCTGGCAGTCCTTTAGATGAGTTTCCGTGAGGCATGCAAAGTCTGCTCCGGCTTGTTGCATGCGTCCTTTCAGGTATAAAACTTTGTCCGGGGAATGATTTGAGTTAAGGCCCTGAATGCTGGCTAGGATTATTTTTATTTTCTCTCTCTCGTTTTCGCATACAGGTGGTTCCGATTTGTTTTCCAATGGTGGTGCCGGTTTCATTGCCTTGTGGTCCTCCGAGAATTTGTATGAAGTGTCTTTGTGCGTGCCTTCTGTACGGCTCTCGGATTCCTATATTTGTCAGCTGACTTTGTATTTGCTGGATAGTATTTAGCAGCTGAATTGGGTTGGCTACGTCTAAAAAATTGGTACCCTTCTTTGATGTTCGTTTTTCCTGTTCACCCATTGCGTTCCTTTGAGGGTGGTGGTAACGGCATTTTTGTCCGTATTTGCACCTCTCATATCTTGCATAGGTGTTGCAGACCGTAAGATGGTGGAACTTGCACTTCTTATCAAATTTGCAATATCCATTTATGTAATGTGTGTTGCATGATGTGGGATGTGCATAGATGCATTGCCCATCCCTATATTTGCAGTTCTCTTTTGCGTAGTATTTACATACGGTATTTTCTACGCTTCTACTTCTTGTTTTCTTATTATTTCCAAAGTTCTTAATTTTGGTATTATCATTATTTTTCTTTGGCTGATTATTTCCTACGTTTTTAGTTATTACCTTTTTATCATTTCGCTCGTTGGACAGTTTTACTACCTCGCAACTTTTACTTATTTCTTTTCTTTCATCTATTTCTTCGTTCCGTATTATATTGTTTATATTGTTATTCGTTATATATATATATATATATATATATATATATATATATATATATCAGTGGCGACTCCAGCTCTTCAAGACTACTCGGGCTCTTTTTAAATTTTCAAGTCTACATATGAGCCGACATTTAAATGCATGACAATAACTTAAGAGTATCAATAAAATAAATAAATACGTACCTTGGTAAAAAAAATTATTTGAATTTTATTTACTTGAACATAAAGTCCAAGCGTCTTGGTTTTAAAGCAAATTCCTTTAATATTCGGTTATGTAATTCCTTTTTGCTTTCTAAATCAATAAGTATTTCTTTTTCAATTGAAATCCTAGCCAGGGACGAGAGTCGTTCTTGAGCCATTGTGTTTCTTAAATATGATCTAATTCGATCAAGAACAGAGCAACTTCTTTCATTTGAAACACAAGTTACAGGTATGGTAAGGAGCTGAATCAGCTTTGTGGTTTCCGACATCGCAGACAATAATCCTTGTTCGTGAAAGACTTCTAAAATTTCATTTGCAGATTTGCATTTTCTAAAGTCACTCACGATAAAGATATTTCAATTCGTTAACTAAGGATTTGGAGTCAATTACATTTGGATATTTAGTTTGTAAAGCATTAAGATGATGCATTGGAAAATTTTCAGCAAATTCTGAAAATTTGGTCACATCAATCAACTCAAAGAACGCAAACTCCTGAATGCAATCAAATCGTTCCCTCATTGACATTAGTATAATGTCAATTATTTCGAAATATATTGCTTTATAGTTCATTTGTTTGCCTCTAGCTCTTTTTCTCGGGGGAGAAGGCAGGTCTTCGGATTGTTCGAAGTCTGCCATTGTTTCTTGAAAAACTTTATTATACGCTTTATCAGTACGAGCGCACTCAATAAATTCAATAAAGTCATTTACTTTCTGTTGTGTAAACTTCATGTCAAGCTGCTTGCATTGCGGAAGATCAAATAGTTTTTCGGCTTGTGACAATATATTTTCAAAGCAGTTAATAAAAAACAGAAAAGTGAAATCATGCAATTTTATAAGTACACTGCCCAACAAAAAAAAGATTTTTGCTCTTTGCTGCTGATTTAATTCTAAGACCTGTTTCTGGATAATATTGATGTGCTGATTTCAAAAGTCACCTTAGATTTTGTCCATCACATCAGGTTTTCGTGCAATGCAATATGCCTATTTTGGGTGATCCATGAAGGGCGCTTATCAAAATTGATGATTTTTGAGACCTGTTAACAGCTGTTTTGCTGTTAAAATTTTATCTGTGGAATATGCAAATCTGTGCATTAAATCTATAGGTCATGTACAACATATTAAAATCTTGGGTATCTGTGATTTCCCCAGGTGTGAGCGTGACGTCATGATCTGAGAGAGATTTCCCATTGGCGGAGTGAGAGCAGCCGGTTCCGCTAGTGACGTTACTTGTAAACTTTCAGCAGTTGGGTTGCAACATGAGCAATTGAGCATTAAAGTTCACTATCTCAACGGTCATCTGGATAAATTTCCAGAAAATCTTGGTGATGTTAGTGAAGAGCAAGGTGAAAGGTTCCACCAAGATATCAAAGTGATGGAAGAACGATACCAAGGAAGATGGGATACCCATATGATGGCTGACTACTGCTGGAGCCTGCAAAGAGATTGTCTTGACATCTCTCATTCTAGGAAGTCCTATAAGAGAAAATTTATCAGCACTGAAAAGTAAGAAAACAAGAAAAAGACAATGTTAAGAAAACTGGTCCCGTGCTTGCTTTAATATGGATTCATTTTTTGCTTATTTAAACACTTTTAATCACTTTATGTGTCAATATTACCATTGTATATTAAAGTTCACTCCCTGCACAATTGTTTACTTTTCCATGCTGATTCTGAGTATGTAAAAACTTATTTTTTGAAAAGAAAAAAAATTGGGCATAACCCTGCCAAAATGCGATATCTCCAAAATATCCATATTTGATTGCTCGAAAACTTGACGTGATAGGCAAAAACTAAGGTGATTTTTGAAATCAGCACACCAAAGTTACCTAAAAACAGGTGTTAGAATTAAATCAGCAAAATTGGTGTTGGGCAGTGTTATCAGTTTGATTAAGAATATCTTCATCCCATCTTGCACTGTCATGTAAAATATTTTGAAATGCATTTTTCAGAGTTTCACGCTGCCTTTTTATTGCTGACACGGTTCTAGATCTATAGCACCACCTTGTTTCACAAAGTGATGGAATGCCGATATTAAGCTCTCTAAATACAGCTTTTCGTTTCGTACTTGAAGAAGCAAATTTACTGAAAGCACGTACATTGGAAAAGAACATTTTATTTCCGTTAACTTTCTCTGACATTTTACTTAACACTAAATTTAACTTATGCGCATATCAATGAATAAAATAGCCGAATTTAAAACCTTTTTCTCTCAGGCAGTTGAAGGCACGCTTATCGAAACGTAAAAAGTTACCATGTATCGCCAGAATTAAAAATTGTGCCTCTACAAGGCCGAAGGATATAAGCCCGAGTTGAAATGTTTTTTTCTTTATGAAAAAAATTAATAGGAGGAAAAACGTATTTTATTTAATGAGAATTAGAAGAAGGACTATTATGTAACCGTATGCAAGCAAATAATTATTCATTAAAAGAACTTTAAATATACGATATTACTTATACTTTCTCGGGCGTAATGTCTTGCGCCCGAGTAAAGGATCTTGAAAGATTACACGAAAACTTAATGTGTCAATATAGTTTTTTTATAGGTAGTAAGGGTATCTAAATGCACTCAAAATTTGCCTGCGTGACGAAGACTAGACAGAAAAATAGTAACATACTACCAGCCAAAAACCATTTTTACAATTTGTACTTAAAACTTTTTTTTAAAACTTAAATCTATAAATACACAATTTTAGTCGCCACTGAATTATATATATATATATTAGGGTGGCCTTTATTTTTCGGAATTGCAAATTTCACCGTCTCACCCCCTCAATATATTCCATTTGACAAAAAAAACAAAATGTGCAAAATCTCAAGTAATTATAAATACTCTTATTGGTTCCGCACAAGGACTTAAATTTAGTTAATTATTGAAACATAAATACACGAATTTTTTATTAGCGTTCCATTATAAGGGCAAATAACAGCAGTTAACGAACAGCATAAACTAAAATAGACATTGATTACTGATTAATTAGAAACTGAATTGAACTAAACATTTTAGGACTGAAAGCATAGTAAATTTGGCCTAGTAGGGATCGTTGCTTATGAGGCCCCCTTAAATATTAATTGATTTTAATAAAACTTCTTTGGTACACGTTTTATATTAATAGGAAAAAATTGCGGTGGTGATTGGTTGATTGGGTGGTTTTTATACATATAAGAACCACCCAATCAACCAAAATTTGGGGTTCTCATCCCCGCATTTTTTTCCTATTAATATAAAACGTGTACCAAAGAAACTTTATTAAAATCAATTAATATTTAAGGGGGCCTCATTAGCAACCATCCCTACTAGGCCAAATTTACTATGCTTTCAGTCGTAAATGTTTAGTTCAATTCAGTTTCTAATTAATCAGTAGTCAATGTCTATTTTAATTTATGCTGTTCTTTAACTGCTGTTATTTGCCCTTATAATGGAACGCTAATAAAAAATTCGTGTATTTCTTTCAATAATTAACTAAATTTGAGTCCTTGTGCGGGACCAATAAGAATATTTATAATTACTTGAGATTTTGCACATTTTGTTTTTTTGTAAAATGGAATATATTGAGGGGGTGAGACGGTGAAATTTGCAATTTCGAAAAATAAGGGCCACCCTAATATATATATATATGTGACTCGGTTGTTTGGCGATTGGGCCGAAGCTTCGAATGCCATGGTTTAACCCTCACCCCAACCTACTCTGTGATTTGTCGGGCTCAGGTGACTTCAGATGATAGTCTTCAACCTGTTATTCCAGGAAATGCAGACTCGTAATTTGATGAAATGACCATTAGTGATATCAGGAATTCCATTTTTACCTCCTCCGTTTTCTTTCTTGAAAAAAGTTGCAGTATGATAGCTCTTATTCTTTACACAGAGTAAGTGTAGGAGGAAGTGCCCCAAGACGGTTTCAGGCAAATAATGTTTGAGGGGTAAATCCATCAACTGTAAAGGGAATTTCAACACACTACATTCTTCTAAACGATAATGCAATGCTTCCAACGTTAACAACTAGGAGCATTTTTGCCAACCAGGTTGTAGCTATACGACTATCCTTATAGTGCACGTCATGCGAATATATTGGGTTTTGTTTATGAAGAACCAAATTAAGGAATCTATAAAGTTAAGATATAGTTATCGTTATTAAGTACCATACGGAGACTAGAATAAAATTTGGCGCGCATAGGAGGATGCGTCTCCGCGTCGTGTGGGACACATCCCAAGCTTTTCACCTTTCTTTTATCATGATAAAGCGAAATACATTCTAAAGCTGAATTTTAAAGGAATATTTTTGGGGGGTTTCTGGATGGTGTAGCGGTAAGAGACATATTAATATCAAATTAGAGTATTATAGTTCTCCATATTAAAAAGTCAGTGAACACGCGGTAAGCATACTTTACGGTAGTGTTTGTAAATTATTATTACCTGATGAGCTTTTTATGTTTACAAAATAAACAATGCCATGTATTCTATTCTAATAGCAAAAAATGTGCAAAATGGCGATATTTGACGTTACATGATTTATCAAATGTGGTTAGTGTCGTAACACCGCTTCCTGTCGATCAGCGAAATTAAGCGACACTGGATCCGGAGAGTAGTTGGATGGGAGACCATCCTCTGCGTCCAGATTATGTCGCGACCCGTAGTTCGGATCCCGAGTAAAGTTGTTTGGTCCCCTCCGACATATGGCCTTTGACGTTACGAAGGAGGTTAAACAATAAACAACCCTATCATTATATCTTACTGAATAAATACAGTAAAATTTATATAAAAATTCCGAATAATTTAAGTATTTTTACCCTATTTTATATGATAATTATATAACGTGTGCAGAATATTCAAATAAATTCAGATAGAGTTAGATATTGGGGGAAAGAATTCGCAAGTTAAAATAAAATTTCTGCTTTCTCAAAAACATTCAATTTGATAGCTGGAAGAGGAATACCTTTCTCCAAATTCTACTGAATATCCAAAATTCTTTGACTACCTCATTTGAATATCTCACTCTCTTTGTGCTCAAATATCCAATTTAGGTGATTTTCCACCTTTGGCTTTTCTCTCATTTCACTAACATGCCTGGTGAAATAGCTTACAACTTTTCTATCCTGAATGACCAAGAGCAGATTGTACAGAACCCTACTCATATCTTCGATCGCCATGAAGTTAGGCCCAACATTTTGGATTTATTTCTCATCTATCATCCTTCTTCTTACTCTGTGAAACTTTTTTCTCCGTTTGGCTCCTCCGACCACAATCTTATATTTGTTTCCTGTCCTATCCCTCAAATTTGGCCTTTGGATCCTCCCAAGAGGAGACGCCTTTGGCGCCGCTGATTGGGAGGCCCTTAGGCAGTATTTCTCTGATTTCCCCTGGAATAATTACTGCTTCCATGGCCGGGGGCCCTCCGAGTGTGTTGAGTGCATCATGGAGATGATTCTCTAGGGCATGGAGACGTACATTCCATATTCTATTCCTACACAAATGCAAAATACCATTGGTTTAACTTGTTCTAATGCTCTTCACAACATAGAGGAGGCTTTCAGAAGTTAGTGTCACCATCCAACTTCTTTCTCTCACTTACCTTATATTTCTGACCGGAATCGTGCAAAATCTGTACTTACAGTAGATTCGCTAAAAATTCTTTCATCAGACAAAAAGGTTAAAACCTATCCAATTCTAATTCTTTTCGCTCTTTCTGGCATCTAGCCAAAATCCTCTTAAACAACTTTTCTTCTTCTTTCTCTCCTCTTTTTCATTCCGACGGCTCAGTTGACATCTCTTCTGATAAAACCAAGCACTTTGTTCAAACTTTCGCGTCCAACCCAACTCTGGACAATTCCGGTGCTGTTCCTCCATCTCCAACTCCCTCTGACTTTATTATATCTGAAATTAAATTTACTTCTAAAGATATTTTGCTATCCTATCTGAGCTCAGGTCTAGGAAGGCATACAGTCCTGATGGTGTCCCTTCTGTTGTTCTCAAGAACTGTGCTTCTGTGCTGACACCCTGCCTACCTAAACTCTTTTGTTTTTGTCTTTCTTCTGGTACATTTCCTTCCTGACAGAAGTTCGCTTTCATTCAGACTGTCCCCATAAAAGGTGACCGCTCTCAACTATCCAATTATCGTCCAACTCCTTTGATTTCTTGCCTTTCTAAAGTATTTGAATCTATCATTAATAGGAAGATTCTTAAACACCTCATTTCTCACAATCTTCTCTCACATCGTCAGTATGGGTTCCGCAAGGGACACTTTACTGGCGGTCTTGCATATCTATGTGACTCTTGATCATCCTCCTTTTGGGAATTTGGTGAAACCTTTGCTTTTGCGTTGGACATATCTAACGCTTTTGACAGAGTTTCGCATAAATCTGTAATCTCCGAACTACCCTCCTTCGGTTTCTATCTTTCTATCTGTGCCTTTATCCCTAATTTCCTTTCTGGCCGATCTATAGCTACAATTTTACATGGCCGCTGTTCTTCTCCTAAAGATATTAACAGTGGTGTTCCTCAGGGTTTTGTCCTGTCGCCCACTCTTTTAATTTTATTTATCAATGATCTGTTAAGTCGTACTTCCTGTCCTATCCACTGCTATACCGATGATTCCACTCTTCACTTCTCTACCGGCTTCACAAAGTGTCGCTCTCAACAGTCACTCCATGATTTGCGCAGGACGAATATGGTGCACCTGAACTCTGATCTTTCTACAGGGTGTCCGAAAAGTCCTCTCACCCTCTACAAAATGTACATATTGTAATACCAATTTTATTTTTGTGTGATTAATTGAATTTATGTGATTCATTGATATTTTTTTTCTTTTCCAGGTATTAGAGTTGTGTGAACAATGGCAGACCAGTCCACTTACACTCTGGAGGAAAGGATAGTGATGAGCACATGGGCTCATGAAAGGTCGCATACTGGCAAAACGATGCATGATATCCAGAATGATTTCAATACAAGAGTCAATAAGGCTGCACCACCAAACAAGACGGTATTACACTGGGAGAAAAAGCTCTTTGAAACTAGCTCCATCAAGGACAGACCACGGTCGAGAAGACTAACAACGCGAGCAGAACAATGTGAAAGTGTGATTGCATCGGTGGCTCATTCACCGAAAAAGTCACTTCGGAAACGATCACAAGAACTTGCAGTCCCCATGTCCACAGTGAGAGATCCCATGACAAAAGATCTCGGCATGAAACCATACCGCCCGTCATTTGTTAATGAATTAAGCGACACAGACATGCAGAAACGAAAACGAAAACGAAAATAATAGTGCACACACAGATATTCTTGATTAGTAACTGTACTTAGTAAATGTATTTGCTGTAATGAAAGTAATTGTTGCTAGTGACTTGTTTCTTAAATTACACCTACCACATATAAATACAATTAACCACACAAAAATAAAATTGGTATTATAATATGTACATTTTGTAGGGCGTGACCGGAGTTTTCGAACACCCTGTACTATCTTTGAATGGGAAAGAAAAAACATTGTGGCTTTCAATGCCTCAAAAACTCAGTTCCTCCATATGTATACTCGTCACATTCTTCCACACGACCCCTTACTTTCAACAATACACAACTCTATCCTTCCTCTTCCCTTAACATTCTTTGCGTTTCCTTTTCTCGTGATCTTTCCTGAAAAGATTACATATACTCTTTCCAAAACAGCTTCTCAGAGATTAGATACGCTTTACTGGCTCCGCAGTGTCTGTCCCTGTACAGAGATGTTGTCTGCCCCTGTATAGAGTGCGCTTCTCATGTGTTGGGTGGCTGAACCTACACAGCCCTACTTGACCGAGTGGAATCAAAGGCTTTTCGTCTTATTCTCCGCCTCTTACTGACTGTCTCCAATCCCTCTCTCTTCGCCGCAGTGTTGCCTTACTCTATCTTTATTATCGCTATGATAACGGACACTGATCTTTTGAACTGTCGAATTGCATGCCTACTCCTTTAAGGAGAGTACGCAGTACCAGAATTTCGACACATTCTCATTACTTTTATGTCCAACTTTCTAACGCAACGGTTCATCGGTATTTTCAGTCATAGTTTTGTGTTAGAAATGTCTATTCTCCGTTGACTGGACCATTAGCATACAAAAATTCTGTGGCAGAACTTCTTTTACGATGTGTTTGTACAGTTGGGCGTGGGTCGGGCGTAATCTCTCTGGCGTCGTGGTTATTGACGCCATGTGTGCAATGAGCATGCTTCCTATTTCTTTTGTGAAGGTGTTAGTATTTGGAACGGCAGTGATCTGTAGATATAACTGCAATTAAAAATGGACCTAAGAAATTAGCTAAAGCATTATATGATAATTGTGAGTGCTGAGTGTAGACCAAATTAAATGAGTCTAACGGGTGCGTTTGACTTGTGATCCTTTGGAAACCAGATTATAGTGTCCCTGGAGCCGATCCTGGCGAATGATAGTATAAGCTAAGTATTTTCCTCTGTCTGTCTGTCTGTATATACTGTATATATATATATATATATATATATATATATATATATGTGTGTGTGTGTATATATACACAAACTCAGAATGGTACCCTGAGAAACTTATATGTTAAACACAGACCGTGCATGGAACAAGGAACTCTTCTGGGAAATTACATCCACTATAGTTCGAATAAGTAATGATAAATGACAAATAATATAGTTTTTTCTTTTTCATGAGGGAAAGCCCAACGTGGGCACCGGGTTACTAGCTAAGAGGCCCAAAATATAGCTTCCCTCACCAGCTATCTGCAAAGCAGATAGGATCTAGCTTTGGGACAGGATCTAGGGTACAGCTTATACCTCCAGGTATACCAGGCGTACACCTCCTGGACGAGGTGTACTGCTGAATACACGAAAGGCCTTGGAATAATTTTTCTTTTGCCTTGTGTGTTTGTATCATATATATATATATATATATATGATGAAAATAACCACGAAGGAAAAAGAAAACAGAAAACACAGAATGTGTTTCCTTTTTCTTTCGTGGTTATTTTCATCATAAATATTATTCACGTGTTACTTTCGTGAAATAATTTTCATATATATATATATATATATATATATATATATATATATATATATATATATATATATATATATATATATATATATATATATATTTTTTTTTTTTTTTTTATTCAAGTTATCTTCTAATATTAGTGAAAGCGTTCCGGGGCTTCTCTAATTTTCTGACATTTGAAACGGTTTGCAACCATGGTTTTAATTTTGTGTATGTGTTCTGTGTTAAACATTAACACCCTTTTTTTCTTGTCTGGTTTGCATATGGTCATGTTTGGGTCTTGATGTTTTGGGACAGGTTTGTTAATCTTGCTTTATTTTTTGAGTGAACATTGGTGAAAATCTTTGTAGGGTTTAAAATTATAGAAATATTTTTGTGCTATCGTTTTTATTTACATTTTCAAAAAATCTTTTATTTGGCCTATGACTGAGTACTGATTTAATCTTGAACAAGTCGATTCAAATCAGAGAAAGTATTTGTAAAAACTTACTTAAAATCTAAACTAAAACTGTACCCGTTTTTTTCATTATCGGAGAGTATATTCTTTGTGATAAATTAAAAATAACCTTCCTTCAAAGTTCTGTGTGTATTTTGGAGCTGTTTAACTTCTTTCATAACTACAAAGGTCATATGACAGAGGGGACTTACAGCTTTATGTGGAATCTGAACCAGGGGTCACTACAGTATCTGGACGCAAAGGACAGTCACCCATCCAACTACAACCCAGACCTACTGTCGCTTAATTTTGCTGATCTAAGGGAAGCGGTGTTTCAATAATGGCCACGACGTATTCCTTCTCTCGACTACGAGGGTTAAAGGTATAGTATGATCCTAAATTAATAACTTTTCTGTTATGTTTTTTTATGCTTAATTTGAATTTATTGATATGCAGTATATCGATAAATATTGGTAGAACTACACACAAGTATAAAACAAGGCAGAATGAACACCTAGGACTCTCTAAGAACAAGAATGCTCCCAGCCACATTGATCCCCTCAACCACTTGAAAACTCTACCGACAAACCACCCACTTTCTTACAACAGCTTTAAAAGATGAGACAGTGCCCATAAGAGCACAAACTTGAGACCAGTGAAATAATTACATTATTTAATCCAGCGAAGGACTGTCCCAACCCGGTATGAGAAATGGAGAGTGCGTACAGTGTTGAACTCACTGCATGTAACGTATTTGGATAGACTCACTTCTCCTTTTGAAGGGAATTTATTTTTCCCAGTTGGTGGCGTTAATGCCCTTTTCATACGGCTTCCTTAGTTGAACGAAGGACGTACAATGGAAAACCAATTATTACGTACAGTACATTTAAAGGTTCACTTTGGCTGAACAGCTACGAATCATCCATCAAAACATAATAAGTAAAACAGTCAGGCATGGATAAATCCAATTTTTGTAAGGCTCACATCTGGTAGTTATTGTAAAAGAATTATTTATTTATTCTTAATTTATAAACTTAATTTCATTTATTGTGTTTGTTATTATTTTAGAAAGTCGATATCAGCCGATGTCTTTATAAGGGATTTACATTTAATTTCCAATATTCTGAATAGTTTTTTATTTTCAGTACTGAGTTTCTTAATAATAATTTTAGATAAGAATTTGCAGTATGCTAAGAATACTGTCTTCATTTTTTCTTCTGGTGACGCGTTTCGTTCATATACTTTGAACATCTTCAGAGCTTTATACATAATTTTAAAGTAAAATGGGTTATATATATATTTTTTGATTGTAAATTTGATACAATTTCAAATTAATTTAAGAATATTTGAAATTGTATCAAATTTACAATAAAAAAAAATACATATAACCCATTTTACTTTAAAATTATGTATAAAGCTCTGAAGATGTTCAAAGTATATGAACGAAACGCGTCAGCAGAAGAAAAAATGAAGACAGCATTCTTAGCATACTGCAAATTCTTATCTAGAATTATTATTAAGAAACTCAGTACTGAAAATAAAAAACTATTCAGAATATTGGAAATTAAATGTAAATCCTTTATTATTATTATTATTATTATTATTATTAATATGCAAAATTTATAGTCACTGAATATGAAAAAATGCATTTCTTGAATTGCTTGTTGGAAATAAAGAAAAGTGTCCCGATTGTTAGTTTTCCTCTCTCTCTCTCTCTCTCTCTCTCTCTCTCTCTCTCTCTCTATATATATATATATATATATATATATATATTTTTTTTTATATATATTTATTATGAACCTCATGAAGGCGCCGTGGTATTAGATTCACACCTGAAAAACTGCTACGTCAGACTGACGTATTTTGTCTCAGAAATGCAACGGCAATATAGTACTGATGTAAAAGGAGAAATTCTTTGACGAGTCTGTAACGTTACAGTCCCGTCGGAAGTATTACAGTAAATAAATAAATAATAAGAGCCACTATTCTGCTGTGTATTAATTCCGGATTTTTATTATCGCAAACTTTGAGGAAATCTAGTTTAACTTCACTTTATTGCAATATAAAAAAAATTAATATATTGCTATATCTAAAATATAAAATTTTTTTAAAATGTTGAGAATAAGTCAACTCTCCCAATATATGAGCAAAATGGAGAAGTAGCTTTAGTACTGGACAACAAATAAAATACTACATAAATCAGTTCCTTTTCAATTGCGTTTCTCTATTATTCATAAGTAAAACAAAACTAAAATCAATCATGGTTTTGCTGCTGATTTACATTGATATTATTGTCAAGGCTGTATGAATACTGAAGGGAGAGGCATCTTACGCAAAAGAATTATATTTAACACAAGCGAAAATGAGTAAATTTGTAGAAATTTTTTAATTGCTCTCTACTTACTGCTTTTAACGAAAGAGGTAAAGCGGTAATTGTGCAAGATTGAAAATGTTAATGAATTAATTTCATCTTCTAATATAAAATTTAGAGTAAATTTTGGATCACTTTAACATATTGCTTCCCAGGAACCTCTCTAGCATATTGCTTCCCAGTGTTAATCACTTTAACATAATGCTTCCCAAAAATAGACATTACACAACCAATTACAGTTACGTTACAATAGTTTATAATATTTAGAGATTAGCTAGTCGAAAAAATGTAAATTTATGGACAACTTAACTTATTATGCTTTGCCATTTTTTGTGAATGTGAAATATTTGGGTTTTTAATTATTTTTCTGTTTTCCAATTAGAAATTAATGAATTTTAGTTAATTATAGATATAGTTACGCAGCCGTCTTACCCCATTTTTCTCAAGGCTACTGCAGTAGTTTTAAAAAATATTTGGAGCAAGTGTAGTTTACGTTCTCCTACATTATCCTAGTGTAGTTTGCGCTCGCCAAACTTTGTCCGGGTATACCGAATCAAATAAAATGTTAAAACTAACGAAAATATTAAGACTTAACTTAACCAATAGTCAATATAATATATATATATATATATATATATAGGTGCTCCTTTAGTATGCGGTCTACAAATTCTGCCGCGCTCTACTTTTTTCAAAGTGCAGTCTACAGGTTTTTTTCGTCAAATTTGGACCTGCTTACGCATTCTGCCGCTCTTTTTTTTTCGCTAAATGACTCACTCACATGACTTAGATCCTATTTGACCTTGAAATTCAAAATGATTGTTTAACATCATTAGCTTGAGAAATTTGAAGCAGTAAAGTTGTAAACAATTCAATTGCCGGTGCTACTATAGTATGTGGTCTACCTACGATTGTATAGGTTTAGTCAAGATATTTTCGTTAAAACTAACGAAAATATCATGACTAAACCTAACCCATCGTCAAGGGCGACTGACATTGGGATGTAAACAAGCAATTAGTAAACAAGCTAAGAAGGTATACTTACATTTAAACTTTTTGTGTTTTTAACTTTTCAATAAATTTTTTTCCTTACATTTAAACTTTTTATGTTTTTAACTTTTCAATAAATTTTTTTCAAGTAAGATTGTCATTTCAACCTTCTTTAACTACATTTAAAAAACAAATTGGTGTAGACCGCATACTAAAGTGTGAATTTGTCTGTAGACCGCATACTAAAGTGTGAATTTGGGTGCTACTGTAGTATGCGGTCTACCTTTTAATTATAGCTTCTTATCTTCTTATTATTTTATTATTAGGTTAATTGTACGCCCTTGACGATTGGTTAGGTTAAGTCGTGATATTTTCGTTAAAACTAACGAAAATATCACGACTTAACCTAACCAATCATCAAGGGCGTACTGTAGTATGCGGTCTACCGTTAAGTATGCGGTAGTAGTATGTTTAACTTCTTTAATAATTCCTTAATTGTGTAAATTAAATTATAATTCCTTTCAATTCATTTTCAATTCCTTTTAAATATTTTGAACGGTAGACCGCATACTACAGTAGAAACTTAACGGTAGACCGCATACTACAGTAGAAACTTAACGGTAGACCGCATACTACAGTAGAAACTTAACGGTAGACCGCATACTACAGTAGAAACTTAACGGTAGACCGCATACTACAGTAGCACCTGAATTTGTCTGTATACCGCATACTAAAGGAGCACCTATATATATATATATGAAAATGAAAATGAAAAGGTTTATTGGCAGACTATAGTCCATATGACAAATATTATTAATACAATGACAGTTCATACAGTAAGGATAAAAATATATACAATTGATTAGAAATAATACTGCACTGTCGAAGTTAAGTGGAGCTACAGACAGACGTTTTCGTACCAAGAAGTCAATAGCTTAGAGGATAAATGGCAGGACTCATGGATAGCTTGGATGATCGGGTTGGTTGATTTTTTAATTCTTTGCATTAGACTGTGTTGAGCACGTCTTATTACCTCCGGGAAGCTCGGAACATTGCGGGTAGCAAACATTTGCGAAGCTGAGCATCTCGGGGGTAATTTATGTAAGAGTCTAAAAGACCTGTTGTACAGCAAATTTATTGTTCTGCCAGAACCTTTTTTATAATTTTATATATATATATATATATATATATATATATATATATATATATATATATATATATTGATGCTTGGTTAGGTTAAGTCGTAATAGTTTTGTTAGTTTTAACGTTTTATTTGATGGATTTATTTTAAAAATGTCTCCTAAAGATCCTAGTGTAGTTTACGTTCCCCAACTTTGGCCTAGTGTAGTTTGTGTCCCCCTTTGCGTCAGGGGAACGTAAACTACACTTGTTCCAAATATTTTACCAAAGATCTGAAAATGAGAAAAGACTTACTTTCAACATTTTTCGTGAGTGACTGGAATAAGACCAATAAAGTGAAGGGTCTTACCCAACTAATACTCTTACAACCGAAAAAATCTGCCTTTTTTCCTTTAAGACACGAATGAAAATTATAGTGAACCCAACAAAATGTTAATCCAAATACTTTTTGTTCATAGGCTAAAATAGATTTAAATTTGCTGAGTATCCCCGTTGGGTGCCTTTTTTGTAATACATTATTCCTCATCCCCATTTGAAGGGACTGTGCCTATGTGTTATAACCACACATAACTTGTATGTACTGTATATCGTTGGTGACATGTGAACAAGAGGTAAACTTCGTTTCCTTTTCCTTTTTAGAGAAAGGAACCCTATTACCTCCAAAACCGAAAAACATGAATTTCTTAAAATATTGGACTCAAAGGCATTGGAAGCTGTAATCAAAGGTAACTCCACTATTCCTGTTTAGGTCAAGACTATTTTTATGTTCATTGCAAGGGAATTCTCGTAAATGCTGATGGATTATATGCAAGTTGTGTAAAGCAGAGTTTGGCAACGTTTTCATACCAAGTATCAAAACAGTTAACTTTTGTGGAGGCTACCCTGCAAAAACTATCAGTTGTATGTACTTCAGATTCAAGTAGTAAAAAGGACTAATCATACTCTGCAAAATATAAAGTACTTCAAGGGCACATATATAGTAGGTCGATAGTAGATAGAGAGTAGATGAAACGGTTATCTCACTAACAAGTGGTGTCTGTCCTTTGAAACTATGTGAAGAATATAAAGAGTACACTTCCAGGGAGTAAAAAAAAAACTCCTTTTTTCCGCTCTCGGATCTAGGGTACACACAGCGGACAGTTTTTGAGGGTGCATCGTCAGGTTCGGATCAATCCCAGAATAGGCACCTGAAATCATTTTTAGGTGCTTAATCTGGGATTGAGGCAAAACACAGGTGCTTAATCTGGGATTGAGAGAAAAAAATATAAACAGTTTTTAGAGATATAATTTCATTGTTTTTATCAATATTTGAAAAAATCAACTCTAACCTAACCTAACCTAACCTAACCTATATCTATACCAATTTATGTGGCAAGATAGATTTGCTTCAGATGGATTCAGAAACATTCGGGCTCATATTGCAGGAATTTATAATATCTAAAATTTTTCTTTATTCATTAAACCACTTTAAACCTTTTATAACTTTGCCTTTATTACATTTGTAATAAACTTTGTATAAACAATAAATTTTGTAATCATCAGGGTTTTTTATTTAATTCCTTGCAAGGTGCCTATTCTGGGATTGAGGTTGAACGCAGGTGCTTCATCTGGGATTGAGGTACATCAGGTGCCTATTCTGGGATTGACCCTCAGGTTCAAAATACAGACTTATACATATGCATATACTAGGGTGTCCAGATTTGTGCTTGGAAAACCGGGGACAGGGGCGGATCTATGCCCTATAGCCTATACGCTTATTTTGAAAATACTTTTTACCAGAGTAAATGAATACTAAATATAATAATACACAACTTATAGTTTCACATTCGCATAGTATACAATTATAACTCTTAAAATATGAAAAGCGAAACAAAATGTCCCGGAAAAACCGGGACGTATGGACACCCTAGCTAAATTTCAAGGTCCTTCAGATAAATTTCAAGGTCCTTCAACAGAAAAAAGTAAATGAAAGTCACTGGCAAGCCTTTTATAAAAAAATTGTCTAAATTAAGGTCTGACAAAGAGTTTTAAAAAAATAAAACAAAAAAAATCCCAAAAAGAAAAATTTCCTACTGAGTTTCCGGGTTTCAAACTTTTGAAGATTAAGACAAAAAAATTATCTACGAAAGTTAGAAATTTTTTAATTAAGAAAAAACTATAAAAGTTTTACGCAAATTACATTCCTGCAAAAATAATTTCGATGCTTATTTTCCTTTTTTATAATTTACTATTATTAATGCTATTAATAAAAGTCCATAAAATGCTTCTGTTGAGCCTTTTTGTAAAAGTTGGAATGAAATGTGCGGTAAACTACGTTATTTAAATTACTCGCACACGAATAAATATGGTTGATACAAAGGAACGGTTTTTCATAAAATAAGGGTTCGAACAAAAAGCTCTGTTGCCCAAAGGAGAAAGAGTAATGTTGCGCGAAACTATATAAAACAAATTTTTACACTTACAACAGGGCCTATTAGAGGGGGGCCTAGGAGGGTCATTTGGCCAGGGCCTCAAGCTTAAGGGGGGCCTCAAATTTAGAAACTTTCAGTTTTGAATATAATGTTTTGCAGTGAAAGTAATAATTGGGTTTAGCTATGGGCCTCAAAAGCTGGAAGTGTCCCGGGCCTCTCTGGACCTCTGAGAGGGCCTGACTTACAGATATATGTTTTTCTTATATAATTTCATTATATAAACTCGTAATTTCGTTTCTATTTTTCATTAACATTTATTGTGTTTCCGCTTTCAGTTTCCTCAGTATTTACCTTACCTTTCATTTTAGCTTTAATTGAGAAATTTCATTTTGCCTTTGATGATCTGCAAGTAAATTAAACACGCATTGGTTTTGTTTCTTTACGATAAATTTTTATTGATAAACAACCTTCTTGTAATATGTCTTTTTCTTTCATTTGTTCCTCACCATCAAAGTAGACAACTTTTGATTCCCTTTTCATAATTTTTTTAACGTCTTCGGAAAAAAAAAATGTGAAGTTAATTTTTATTTTTAAAAAATGTGAGCATAAACTACTAACTAATCACGTGCTAAAAGGGATACGTCGTGACCAGTATCTTAACACCGCCTCCAAGGCTCCAGATATACGATAATTATCCTACGTATACGGTAATTGGGCTTCCTGTACGATGTCATGTCTAAGATAATACGATATTCCAAGCTTTTATACGATAATTTTGTCATATACGATGATTTTGACAGACGGCTTCATCATTGTTTATTGTAAAATCTGAAAATGTATTAAATGAAGAAATGAAACGGTAAAAAACTCGTTGATTCTGAATATCTCATGTTTAAGTACGATGCAATGTGGTAGTGGGCGTCACATCCAACAGCCAGCCAAAATTGTATCTGAACAGTTTTGGTACTTACGTATTAACGGGGGGCCACCACATATTGATGATTGGTTAGGTTAAGTTGTAATATTTTCGTTAGTTGAAAATTTCTAATACATCATATTTTTTAAATAGCAAAATTTTTTAAAATATTTACAATGATTTATATTTCAAATATTTACAATGATTAATACATGTTACACATTAGAAACAACATTTGTTTCTGGAGGCCAAAATTTTTAATAGCATTTAGAATGGAATTGAATGGATCGTGATCATGTATCAACTGTCGCCACATATATTTAAAAAGTATGATGTATTAGAAACTTCCAACTAACGAAAATATTACAACTTAACCTAATCAATCATCAATATGTGGTGGCTCCCCGTTAATACGTAAATACCACAGTTTTCATACATATAATTTTGCAAAAAGTTTCTGGTCGCTCCAGTGGATTCCCGTTTGTCGAGACGTTGTTGGAGTCACGACGCTTACTATATTCTGTTGGTTTGCGTCGTTAATAATCAGTTACATAGCGTAGGATTATTTATAAGCTTATTAGCGTATATATTGCTTGGCGTTTGCCCAGATCGGACGCATTTTTCACAGCTTTTGAAAATTGATTTGAAGTCTATCTTCTTTTGTGTGAATCTGATTGACTGAAGTGTTTGATTATCTAACTTGTCTTCTGCCTACCTGTTAGACTCTCTTGCGGTGTCCAAAATTTTATAATTTAAATTTGATGAACTATTAAATACTGTCCTTTACCTAAAATTTGAGGTTGTAGCAATTACTGAATCCTGGTTAAATACAGAGAGTAGAGATTTTCTCGGAGAATATCATATTCCTGGTTAGCAGATATTTAACACTGATTGAATAGAAAGAAGGGGCAGTGGCACTGTACTATACATTCACTCACACTCAAAACCTGTAATTAAAAAATTTGCAGAAATTGATACTATAACTAGAAGGAGAAGGAGGTATTGCTATCCTTGAGCCCGTGTTGATGACCACGGACTCCATAGACGAGTTTCATAAAGATGCTGATGATAGTGCGATATTTATGGTGCATGTTGGGACTGACGATGTTAACATTGCCAGGTCAGAGGAACTAATAGAGAAATACAAGCGGCTGATGCGTCTCTAAAGGATAGGACTAATAAATTAATTTTTTTAGGAATTCTCACAAGAATAGCAAGATCCAACAACTTTTTCAGGCGAGCTACTCACATAAATAATATTCTTAAGTCCCTTTGCCAACAGGAAAATGTTGAATTCGTCGATTTGTGGAGTCATTTTTCCAATAAAAAGGATTAATTTTTTGGGTGATGGTCTTCACCTGAATGGCGTGGGCAGCGTATTGGTAGACTATTGCATAGCTCTGCGATGGCTTTTCAGGCAAAAAACGACGTAACTCCTACGAAAGCGACCAGCTTAAGTCAGTGACTTAAGTTGGTGGCTTTCTTAGGAGTTACGTAGGGTGTCTATACGTCCCGTTTTTCCGGGACATGTACCGGTTTTCAAATAGCTGTCCCGGTCTTTAGAAAAAAAGTCTTCGGGACAAAAAAATGACTAAGGTGTGTATTATTATTATATTTAGTGTCCATTTACTCTGCTAAAAAGTGTTTTCAAAATAAGTCTATAGGTAGGCTATAGGGCATAGATCTACCCCTGTTCCGGTTTTTCGAAGCACAATCTGGACACCCTAAGCTTAACATAAATTTTCCTTACAGTGAACGATTATCTCCACGAAGAACTTCGAGATTCTACTGCAGTACTCAAGATTTTATAAATGTATTTTATATTAATGCTTGAAGTTTAAGATTTGAATTTGATGAACTATTAAGTACTGTCCTTGACCAAGAATTTGAGGTTGGAGCATTTACTGAATCCTGGTTAAAAACAGATAGTAGTGATCTTCTCGGAGAATATTATATCCCTCGTTATAAGGTGTTTAACAATGATAGAATAGAAAGAAGGGGTGTTGGTAAAGAACTATACATTCGGTCACAGTTAAAACCCAAAATCAAAAATATTGCAGAACTTGATAATATAAACGTGATGTTATTGTAATTAAAGTGATAATAGGCTTCAGAAACTAATTATTGATGTAAGTAGTGAACGTGATGCCATAATTATGGGAGATCCTAATTTACTTTGCAGGGATTGGGGGTGGTCCTTTACAGTCTAATTCCGGTCGTCGACTGTACTTAACATTTGCTCGTTAAGTATAGCTTAATGTTTGCTCGAAAGTTCACCTTTGTAAATGGTCAAGGAACCCATTAAAGAACGCAATATTCTAGATTTAGTTTTAAGTACAGACCTAGACTAAATTGATATCACTCTCAGAGACTTCTTCTACACCAGTGATTATAGGCAAATAACATTTGAAGTTAAAATTAATGTTCATAATTAAGAGAGCCTGGAATATGTTTTAGATTTAAAAAGAGCCAAATTTCGTGACTTGAAACTACAACTATCGACCCATAATTGGGATGAGGCTCTATCGCGCAATGATATTAATGGCATATGCACTTCTTTTTATAATTATTTTAAACGTTTAGAATCAAGTAATATCCCATTGCGCAAAAAGAGACTGGCGAAGTCTGTTAAAATAAATGGTGGAATACTAAAATTAAAAGTAGCTTAACGTTAAAAAGGAAAGCGTATTTTAAATTTAAAAAACAAATAATTTGTCCGATGAAAATGCTAATAGCTATTGAGAAGGCGAAGCAAAAGAATCATTAGAAAAAGTAAGCACACCTATGAGCTATATACACTGAACCAAATTAAATCGAATCCGAAGGAATTCTACAATTAGGTTTGGAATAAAAAAAGTAGCTTCGCAGACTATGGTCCATTCATAGGCGAAAACAACGAACAAATTTACGATGACTTACAAATGACGAATTTTTAAATAAATTCTTTTCTTTCTTAGCTTTATAAGGCTAACTAACGAAAATATCATGACCTAACCTAACCAATCGTCAAGGGCGTAGAGTTAACCTAACGATTGGTTAGGTTAGGTCGTGATATTTTCGTTAGTTAGCCTTATAAGCCTAACTAAAGAAGGCTGGGGTCCCTATTCTTCAATAGCTCCCAAATCGCTTACGGGAAATTATCGTCCCATCAGCCTGACTTCATAATTGGCAAGCTTATGGAGACGATCGTTCGGGGCGAAATAGTTAATCACTTAAAAATTAATAAATTAATCGAAGATTCTCAACACGGTCTACCTTTTAAATATAGCTTCTTATCTTGTTCACTAATTGTTTGTTTACATCCCAATGTCAATCGCTCTTGACGAATGGTTAGGTTTAGTCATAATATTTTTGTTAGTTTTAACAAAAATATCACAACTAATCGTTGGTAGACCGCATACTATAGTAGCACCCGTTCTTGTCTTACTAATTTGCTCGATTTCTTTAAGGATATTGTAAATATATATGATAAAAGCAAAACAGCAGATATTATATATTTCGATTTTCAAAAAGCGTTTAATAAAGTGTCACATAGAAGATTATCAGCTAAACTTCATTCTCACGGAATTGATGGTAATGTTCTCAAATGAATCGAAAATTAGCTTAGTGGACGTAAACAAAGAGTGTTCATTGATGGCAAAGCGTCTAACTTGAAAAGTGTAACTAGTGTCTCAGGGATCAGTTCTGGGACTAATCCTTCTTATTATTTTTATCACTGACATCGACATTGGAATTAAGAGTATAATTTCAAAATCTGCGGATGATACCAAACTAGGGAAACAAAAAAATCAGTGGCAGAACGTTTACAGATTCAAGAAGATATTAATAAATTACTGGAGTGAGCAAAAATTTGGAAAATGAACTTTAATATACTATAGATAAACTGTAAAACGTTGCATATTGGTAGAAAGAATGTTAAAGAAATGTATTCTATGCGCGACAAAACACTAATGAGTGTTACGGAAGAGAAAGATATGGGTATTATCATTGCCGACACTCTTAAACCGACTAAGTAGTGTATCGAAGCGGTTAGAAAAGCATGTAGAATCTTACAGTTTATTGGTAGATCATTTGAATTTAAGTCGGAGAAAACAATGCTAACATTATATAATTCCTTAATACACTCCCACCTGGAATACTGCGTTGAGTTCTGGTCCTTATATTTATGACAGGACATAGACAGAATGGAGAGAGTGCAGTGATGAGCTATAAAGATGATTCGGATCTTTTCCGTTTGGGGGCTAGCAGCGAATTTTAATGAAAATCGGTATACTAATGTAGGTTTGGTCACTGATTTAAAAAATAACTTTCTTTTTTTTGGAGAAATGAAAAACAAACATGTTAGAGCACTTTAAATAATTAATGTGTTTTTAACGAAAATATCATGACTTAACCTAACCAATCGTCAAGGGCGTACAACTGACCTAACCGGGCATTCAATTGACCTAACTGAGCATTAATTCTTGATTTTTTCTGCTACCTTTACAGATCTGCCGGGATCCTTCAAAAAACGTATTCGTCGTTAGAGCACTTTTTACCGTTTGACCGACGCTTTTGGCAGCGAAAGAACTGGGTATTTTTTCAAAGGAACACACTTTCCCACACTTGAGCCACTTTTTCACAAACAGTAGCAGTTTGTGACTCTGGCTAAATTTAACACAATCCTCTGTAACTAGTTTAAGCTAGTTAAAACACATATTAATTATTTAAAGTGCTCTAACATGTTTGTTTTTCATTTCTCCAAAAAAAGAGTTATTTTTGAAATCAGTGACCAAAACTACATTAGTATAGCGATTCTCATTAAAATTCGCTGCTAATCCCCACACGGAAAAGACCGATGATTCCTAGACTTAGAAACAAATCATAAGCTGCCAGGTTAGAAACGT
This sequence comes from Bathynomus jamesi, assembly GCA_023014485.1. NCBI lineage: Eukaryota > Metazoa > Arthropoda > Malacostraca > Isopoda > Cirolanidae > Bathynomus > Bathynomus jamesi. The sequence continues at coordinate 1,622,019 of JAJOZX010000124.1, read as the reverse complement.
TAGATTTATTCTCACTTGTAAAAAGGTGTATTTGAGTTGATTTAATCCAGCTGTTTAAAATTATTAAAGGTTCTGATAATGTCGACCCCAATAAAATAATTCACTTTCAGAAATGTAGATAGAATTCGCGGTAATGGTCTGAAGTTAGTGGGTAAACAGTTCTAATTCTAATGAAGCTAAACTTTCTTCCTTAATTGCATAATTAATTTGTGGAATGAACTGCCAACTAGTGTAGTTCAAAGTAATTCGTTGAGTCCTTTAAAAAGAGACTAGATTCTTATCTTTCTTTCCACTCCCAGTTAGAAGCATTTGTTTGCGCGTAGAAGTATTGTAGAATGTTCACTCTGATTCTCTTCTCTTTACTTTAAAAGTTTCTCCTTATTTTTAAATTTTCTTACATCTTTTAACCTTCCTTTTATAGCAGACAGCCTTGTTGGAACAGCCAATCTGTTGCTGTTTGGTGTACTTTGTATCCCCTTCTAATTTCTTTATATATATATATATATATATATATATACAATAATTATTTTTACGAAAGTACGATAATTTTTCGAGTCAACTACAATTTAGTTTCAACAATCTTGGAAACCTGACTGCTTTCCGTCGATCAGCGTAGTTAAACGACATTGAGTCTGGAGAGTTTGTGAAAAATATTCTACATTTAAAGAAAATAAATCAGTACCATCTAAAATGTAGGCGTTTAGTTTCCGTGTGTTGGTCTCTCTTCACACGAAGGTCAAGCTTGGCGTGGCTTGGTGGAGGAGCGAATTGCTCCCTTGCGCTCTCCACCGCACATAGCCAGGTACACCCGGCTCATCTTGTACCGTCCTGAGCCAGTCATCTAGTCTTCTCTTGAAGACTTCAACTTTGACCCCTATAACGTTTCGGAGGTCCTTTGGAAGCTGGTTAAGAAGTCTTGGACCCTGACAACCAAGCTATTTTCCTTCAGTGTTGAGGAGGTCCTTTGTCGGGCTTTTAATTTTGAAACACTACACATTCTGCCTTTCCTATTTTCCAGCGTTGTTTGGATGGTAATTGCGTTTAGTTTTAGGTTTGGTACCAGTTTTTCGATCATTTTCCATATGAAGATTATGGTTTAGTATACGTAGTGTTTCCCAGTAGTTGAGGTCTTTGCAGCCATCAGCCTTGGCTGAGAAATGTCTCTGCGTTTCTTCTAGTTTATTAATTTCTTTCTTTTTATAAGGGGACGACAAAACTGAGCAGTATTCAAGTTTTGGTATGATCTGTGTTCTCAGCAGGGGAATCATACTGTCTTGTCCCTCCTTTTGAACGCTTTTAGTACCTGTCCCGCGACTCTTTTTGCCTTGTTTATTGCTATCTGACTTTGTGTCTCGAATTTGGCATCATCGGTCACTATAGCCCCCAAATATATCGCTTTCGTGCTTTTCTGAATTTCTTGTCTATCTGGACAATAATATGCAGTATGTTTAAGTTCTTCATTTCTACCATATTTCAAGAGCTTAAATTTCTCGGTGTTAAATGTCACGTTGTTGTCTTCTGAATATTTGTATATTTTGTTCGTGTCCCTCTGCAAGACCTCCACTTCATTTGCATCGCTGATTTTTCTGCTGATTTTTGTATCATCCGCAAAGGATGTTACTATACTGTAGCTGTTTACTCCACTGTCTATGTCTGTTAGCATGATAATGAACAGGAGTGGGGCCAGTACTGTACCTTGTGGTACTGAGCTGCGTACTTCTGAGTCTGATGATGATACACCTTGAATTTTGACGACCTGTGGACGTTCTATGACGAAGTTGTAGATCCATTTTCCCACTTTGGCTGTTATTCCCATAATTATGCTTCATTTTATGTTATATTATACCATGATCGCATTTGTCGAAAGCTTTAGCAAAATCCGTGTTTATGACATCATAGTTTTCATTGCCTTCAAGTGCATCTAGGATATTGTTATAGTACTCTATAAGTTGTGATAGGCATGATCTTCCTGATCGGAATCCGTGCTGATTTTCGTTGAATCTTTCCAGTGTCTCCAAGAAGTCATAGATTTTCTCTCTGACCATTCTTTCAAATATTTTGGTGAGGTGGGACGTCAATGACACTGGTCTATAATTCTTTGCTTGAGATCTATCCCCCTCCTTTATATATAAGGACAAAGTTCACTCTTTTCAAGATGCTTGGTATTTCCCCATTATCTAGGGATCTTCTCCATATCCAGTATAAGGGTATAACTATTTCATTTTTACAGTTTTTTAATCAATAGTGTGTTCCATTTGTCCAAACCTGTAACTGAATGCGATTTCATTTGTCCTATAGCTCTCGCTACATCTTCTCGGATAAAATCGAAGTCTGTTATACATTCTTCTTGCAATTTCTCTTCAAAGAAAGCATCTATGTCAGGTATCGCTTTGTCACATTTTGGGGCACTGAAGACCGATTCATACTGGGCTGTCAATGTTTCAGATATTTCTTTTAGATCGTCTGCGAGTTCATTATTTCCTTTCCTTAAGGGCCCGATGGTAACGCGCGTTTTTGTTTTCCTTTTCACATTGCTATAGAAGTATTTTGGATTTTCCTTTATTGCTTCTACCGCCTTTTCCTCTTCCCTCTCTGTATGGTCCTTAATCAGGGCTTGTATTTCCATATCGATGCTCTCCAGTTTTTCTTGTATTACTTTCCTGGCATTGTTTTCTCCGCAATTAGCTAACTTCGCCGATACTCTCTTTCATTTGCGGCATATTCTTCTCTTTTGCCTCTCTAGCCAATTCCTCTTTCCTTTTGGCTGTGCTTTTGGAGTATATTTTTCTAAATTTCTCAGCGTTTTTTCTTCCAAGGTTGTTAGCATTTCTTCAGTTGTTTTATTCTCTAAAACTGATCTCCACTCTATTTGGGCCATGTGTGATCTGATTGCTTCCCAATTTATAGTCTTGGAGTTTAAGTTAAAGCCCCCAAATTTGCTTCTTTCCTCAATACGCGTATTTTCTTTTAATGTTGTCGTCATATTTGTTGATAACTCGATTATGTTTTGGTCTGAGATAATAGTTGGGGTTATTTTTATATCAGCAATCAAGTTCGTGTTATTCGTGAATACCAGATCTAGGCAGTTATTTTTTCTGGTATTTTCTGTTACCTCCTGTGTCAGCATAAACTCGTTTGTGAGAGCCATCAGCATTTTTGCTTGCTCCTGATCCTCTCTTGTGTCCCCCTTATCTTGCTGTATAAATATATTTCTCCTCACCTCTTTGTATTTTATAAATGGGAAATTAAAATCGCCGCAGAGTATTATATTAGGGGATGGATCGTTTACGGACTTTATTAGGGTTCTGATATCATCAATGGCATCCGAAAATTTTTCAGTTGGAGAGTTTGTAGATCTATAGATGTACATCAGTAACACGTTTAGTTTCTCTATTTTCCCTGCAAGGGTTTTCACAAAGCTGTTGGATTTACTTATATACCGTCTCTGTCATATGTCTCTCATGTATATAAATAGCGCAGCCACTTTTACGTCTCGCTCTTCTATCCGCTCTTAGTAAGTTATATATATATATATGGTGCAACTCAGAATGGTTCCCTGAGTATAAATTTTATGGAATACACAGAACTTTAAACCCTAGACCCCTGTCCTACAGTTGGGTTTTATCTGCTTAACAGATAGCTGATGAAGGAAGCTATATTTTGGGGCCTCTTTGCGAGTGACACGTTAACCGCGTTGGGTTTCCACCGTGAAAAAGAGAAAACTTTAGTATTTCTCATTTACTATTACTTATTTGGACTAGAGTGGATTTAATATCCCAAAAGAGTCCCTCCTTCCATGCACATTAGTTCTGAGTATTCCATAAAAGTTATACGCAGGGAACCATTCTGAGTTGGACGACATAAAACACGTGTTAAGTACCTTGAAAGTGGATGGTCAGTGAGGTTGAGATTTAAATTGTGAGTTTGGCTAAAAATACAATAGATACCCCGTTTTGATGATGTGAAGTTAATTCGACAAAGCAAGGCACCTTCTTGTTTTCGTATATGTTTTATTGTTTTTGTTGTTTTATTTATTATTAACCTAACATTTTTTCTCCAATGAACTTTTTCTCTTCTGGTTACTTTTAAAAGTTCGCGTGTGCAAACGAAAAAGTAAATATTCTTAGGATGCTCCCAAAACAGAAACCTTTCCAACGTGTAAGAATGAGTGCTCCTTGTTGAACGGTTACCAAGAAAAACGCCGGACAGACAGAAACCCAGACAGAAGGACAGAAACTGCGTATTTTTATTATAGATGGAGGGACATTAAGACAACGACAATTGTCCAGGAATGGCCGACCACCGAAGATCTCCACTCAGGATGATTAGGAGGCTCGTTCGTGAGGTTAGCAGTAATCCAAGCGTAACAGCTACATACTTTCAAGATCTTTGGCAAGCGCCAACACACGCGTTCATCGTTCCACAATACGAAAAACCCTAAACCCATCATGACTTTATGGGCATGTCACACGACGAAAGCCACTGTTGTCAAAGAAATACAAAGAAACACGACACCTCTACCATTTGTGAAAAGGTACTTTGAACAGATGAATGATCGTCTTCATACTCAATATAGGGGCTCAGCGATTTCATTCTTGTGGTTTTTAACAGTATAGCGTTTTGGGCTATTATCTCGTGTGATATCATTTGTGAAATCAAAGCCCGTTATACTTTCTCCTTGTAATTCTTCTTCCTCTTCAAATAACGTATTTCTATCGACTATTAATTTATCAATTTTGGGGATACTGGAAGCTGATTCATATTGAGCGCTTAGTATTTCAGATACTTCTTTTGGATCATCGGTTAATGTATTTTTTCATTCTGCAAAGATCCGATACGTATATAATCATTCGTCTTCATCTTTGCAAAATTATAGAAGTATTTTGAGTTAGCCTTTATCACTTTTATATCGTCGTCGTCTTTTTCTGTAAGGTTCTCAGTTAGACCCTGGATGACGCACATCTATTCTCTCCAGTTTGTCATTTATTATTTTTCTGATGTTGTTGTCTTTGCAGTTTCTTAATTTTTCAGTCATTCTCTTTCTCCTGTAGAACAATGTCTCTCAAACCTGCTTCCCTTTCTGCTGTGCTGGTTTTTTGGGGCATGTTTTTCTACAATTTCTAAAGTCTTCTCCTTGAGGGTTATTAGGATCTCTTCCGTTGTTTTATCCTTAAAGATGGTTTTTCCAGTCTAATACTTCCATAATGGATGTAATACCTTCCCATTTTATAGCTTTGGAATAAGAATTAAAAATTTCGAATTTGCTTCTTTCTATAGCGCGTGTTCTTTCCTTCCCTGTTGTTTTTATATTGGTTGATATTTCAATAATGTTGCAATCTGATAGTATAGTTGGGGATAACTGTGTTATCAGTTTCGTTGCCTTTGTTTGTGAATACCAAATCTAAGCAGTTGTTTTCTTGTATTTTTTTTTATTTCTTGTATTAACATAAATTCATCAGCTTCAGCCAGCAGCATTTTTGCCTGCTCCTCTTCTTCCCATGTTCCTCCCTTGTTTTGCTTTATATCAGGTTGTAACATAAATTCTTCTCGATTAGAAAACGGACGATATATAATAGAATAACCTCCAGATAATGTGAAATAGTTTTAGAAATGTTGCAAAATACACGCGGCGACAGGTTCGCACAGGTTTTATCACGATATAGAATAATACAGAATGACTTAGGCTAGTGTAGGCTTAGGCTAGTGTAGGATTAGGCTAATGAATATTTTCTCTGGTGTTTTTCATACAGTTACAACGCCACTTCTACGATATTACAGTAATTGAAAAAACATGGAGCCCACGAAAGAGCATATTCGACATGCGATGCTGTATGAGTTCCATAAAGGATCTAACGCTAGTGAATCCGCAAGAAACATTCAAAGAGTTTATGGAAATGATGTTGTGAGCGAATGGATGTGTAGGAGATGGTTTGAGAAGTTCAAAAATGGAGCCTTCAGTCGGAAAGATTATCAACGAACAGGACGACCAAATGAGTTAGATGGAGAGTTGCTGAAAGCAACAGTGGAGGAAAACCCAACGGTAACTGTAAGAGAACTTGGTCTGCAACTCGGCCTTAGCCATATGACCATTCATCGTCATTTGAAGTTGTTATGAAAAATAGGAAAGGTTGGAAAATGGGTTCCGCATGATTTGTCACAAGCGAATCTTCAACATCGAATCGATATTTGCACATCACTACATTCTCGGCAACTGCAGGCTCTGATTTTGAATCGGATCGTCACTGGGGATGAAAAATGGGTCCTCTATAACAATATTAGGTGTCGTCGACATCAGTGGCTTAGCCGTGAAACAAAGCCTGAACCTCAGCCAAGGAATGGACCCCACCCAAAGAAAATTTTGCTATGCGTTTGGTGGGATATGCAAGGAAATATTCATTTTGAGCTGCTGCCAGATAACCAAACAATCACAACTGAAGTGTACTGCCAACAACTCCAACGATTGAAGATGGCATTACAAGAAAAACGTCCTGCATTAATTAATCGCAGAGGTGTTCTATTCCACCAGGATAACGCGCGCCCTCACACTGCTCGAATCACCACTGCACAATTGGAGGCATTTGGTTGGGAAAAAATGCCTCATCCACCTTATTCTCCGGACATCGCACCTTCAGACTACCATTTATTCAGAAGTCTGCAACACCACCTCGATGGACAAAAGTTGCAATCCAGGGAAGCTATCGGAAACGAAGTGATCGTTTTTTAACTCGAAACCAAGGGATTTCTTCGAACGTGGCATACAAAACTCTTCTACAGGTGGGAGGAGGTTATAGAAAACGAAGGGAATTATATTGATGATTAATTTGTCATTATGTCATTTAATTTTTGTTGTGAGTAAACTAAAAATTCGGGGAAATTTGTCCTTATAAGTCCTTTAATTTTTGTTCTGAATGAACTAAAAAAATCGAGCAGAATATATGTTACCACCTTATACATTCTGTAATTATTTTGTAAATTGGAAATTAAAATCACCACAGAAACGCCGGGGACTGGTGACATTAAAGGTTTTACCAGGTTCGTGACCTCTGTAATGGTATCTGAAAATTTTGCAGTTGGAGTGTTCGGAGGTCTGTATACTATCCAGGGCCGGATTAAGACCTTTAGAGGCCCTAAGCACTTAAAAGATTTTGGTGCCCCATATATATGTAATTCAAAATATAAACAAAAATAAACCATAAAATAAAATTTTATTTTTTGAAATGAAACAAAACTTACAGTAAGATGGAAAATAATGTTTATTTTTGTATACTTCCACTTCATTTATATTTGAAAAGTTTTCTCCTACTTTTTTTAATTGCAAAGTCTTTGATCAGATCCTCAAAACTAATCTTACGTAACACATCTGCTTCTATACTTAGTAGAGATAAGGCATCCAGCCTGCCTTGTTGCATAGTTGTTCTGTTGGTATTTTTAATATACTTCAACTGAGAAAATGAACGCTCAGCTGAGCAATTTGTGACCATTAATGTTAAAAATATACGAAAGGCAATTTCTACATTTCGGAAGGCACACTCAATATTGTCTTCTACAATTATTTTATAAAGTTCAGCATGACTGAATCTTGTTTTTACATTTACTATAGCACACGAAAATATTTAATCTATATGTATTTTTAATATGGCGCTCAAAGATTTGATATAAACAAAATAATAACGCAAAGCGTAAAGTGTGTGATTACAACGAAATATATTTATTCTCTCAAAAGGGTTGTTGTTCACTACAAATTCAAACAATGAAAAAAAATAAATACTATATATGAATATATATAATTCAGTTTTCAACAGCTTATAGGCTATAAGCCGCGATTATAATAGTATAATAAATCCATGGTAAATCCGACAATGGAAAATTTCTGTGGTGCCCCCCTTCCCTTGATGCCCTAAGCACGGGCTTATTTTGCTTAATGGTTAATCCGGCCCTGATACTATCATACAAATAGTATCATGTTTAATTTTTTAACTTCTGCTGCTACTAATTCTAGGTAGTTTTTTTAATTACCTCCTATCATTCCTGCCATATGTTTTTGATGTGTATAAATAATGCATCCTGCCTTTTGTCTTGCTGTTCTTTCGGCTTCAAGTATGTTATGGATGTCAATTTGTATTTTTTTTGTCGATACACAACTCACAGTTTTCACATTTCGCTTAATGGTCCTTCAGATGAAATTCCGTAAGGTATGTAAAGTTTCTGCTCCTGTTTCTTGCATGAGTCTTTTCACGTATGTGACCTTATGTAGAGAATGGTTTGGTTTTATGCCCTGTATGTTTGCGCAGATAATTTTTGTTTTTTCGTTTTCAATTTACTATTTATGTAGTTCAAATTCGTTATCCCTTGGTAGTGCATGTTTCAGTGCCCTGTGATCCTCCGAGAATTTTAATTTCTTTTCTCTCTCTTTCAATACTTGCTGCTGTCCCGATGCAGTATGTAATTTCCTTCTACACTTATCCTGTTCGACTCTAGGATTTTCGTATCTGTCGACTGTCTTTGTATTTATTTAATGATATTCAGTAATTAAATCATGTTGGCTACGTCTACAATTGTTTACCCTATTTTCTGATGATTTTGGATATTCAAATACGATGTTCATTTGAGGGTTGTGGAAGCGGCATTTTTGCCCGTACTTGCATCTTTCGTATCTTATATAAGTTTTGCAGATTGTAAGGTGGTGTAATTTTCAGTTTCCAAATTTACAATTTTCATTTTTGTAATGGAAGTTGCATAAAGTCGGATGTGCATAGATACATTGCCCGTCTCTGTACCTGCAATGCTCTTTTGCATAATATTTGCATATGTTATCCTCTACTTTTTTCGTATCTATCGTCCTTTTCTCATTATCATCATTTAGTGATTTCACTTTATCGCAGTTTACAATCATGTTTCTCGCGTTGTCTTTACTTTTATTTCTTTCTCATTCACATCGTTTTTATTCGAGACATTCTGGTCATCTCCCATTATTCTCTCTTTCTCTACCACATTCGTTTTATTTGTTTTAAATACTGCGAACGAATTTCCACTCTCAGTACATGAGTCACAGATATTTTCCTATTGTCAAGCTAAAGTCATGTAATTTTTGATAAAAATCACACCTGATCGTTTCGTTTTCAATCGCTGCTAAATTACATAAGTTACAAATATGGTGGGAATACAAACTCTGAACATCAGTCAAACTTGAGTACTCTGACTGACACATTTGGTTTAGTTAGACTGGGTCGTTAGGATCCCGGAATATCTTAGTGTACTGTAGTCTTACACTGTAGTCTCTGGCCCTTCTACATTTGGGAAAAAGATATATCGTGCTGTACTAAGATAGACTTGGAATTAGGTATTAATGTATTCCTATCCATTAAATATACGGACACCTTTTAGCCCGAGTAAGGTAAGCTGAACAACGTCTCAGCCTATTTGTACGAAATTTTACCAACAGATCCGATGTAAAATTCGGGTAAACACCATAATAAATATAATTGTAAGCACTTTCACCAATCAAGTGAATTAATATAACTGATTTTATTTCGGCCAGATCGGTGGGAACGAACCAGACACCAAAGATTTGTGGTTAGTTAACCCATTAAGGGCCACTGGTAGATTTTTCTACCAGCAAAATCCGTTTTTAATTTTTCTGGTCCTTAATGGGTGAATTCAAAGTGGAAGGTCAATCGTCAACATAAAATTCTGAAATAACTTGTTCTTTGAAACGGATACTGTTCAAATTATTTAAACTAAGCGAAGAATTTATTCAATCTCAAACTCTTACCTTTAAACGTAAAATCTATTCAAACCTATTCGAAACTAGTCGACGAGGTAAAACAGTTTTTAAATACCCACAAGGTAAAATCCCGTTTAGACTTACTACCGGAACATAAGGAAACGTTATGTGCAATAAATTAAATTATTTAATATCAGTTAGAAAATTCAGAACTCGAAAATGACATCTCGGATTGCAGACAGGAAAGTAGAAATTCAAGAAATGATTATCAGCATCCAAGACGCACTTAAAGAAATCGATCGAGATAATGAAAGTGAGAGTGGTAGATTATCATCAATGTTTAGTGTGTCCAATGCACAAAGAACTGTGCAACTACCAACTCCAAAGTTACTATCGCTTTCGGGAAACTCCTTCGAATGGCCCTATTTTGGGAACATATATGATATTCCATGTATTCGAATAAGGGCCTGTCGGAGGCTCAGAAACTCTCCTACTTAATCGGCCAGTTACACGGTGAATCACCTAAGCTTCTGGATGGATTCACTACCACGTACGCCAACTACAAGGACTCCGTTAAGCTTCTCGTTGAGACCTACGGCAAACGAAAGAGGATAGCGCAACTCCTTCATGCAGGCGAGTTAAGTAGTTTTAGAGCAAGTTACGAATGTAACTTGAGAGCTCTGAAAAAGCATTGAGGTTGGAATCAAAGATGAAGGCCTAATTTTGCAGCTTTACGAACACGTTAATTGCCCAGTAAGATCAGGGACAATATAAATAAAGCTACTAATTCCAACTACTTGGATTTAGATCAGTGCAGACAAGCCGTAAATGCCGAAATAGAATTCCTTCAGTCGAGTGAACCCGAAGAAAAAACATTTAATACGTAAGAAAATGATTCTGACAAGCACCAGAACGAAAAGGAGTCGAACTTGTTCCGGTTCAAATTCCTGATGAAAAATCCAAGCTTTCCACGGCAGGGTTATTTTCCATTAAAACGAAAAGGTCCGAGTGCTACTTTGTTGCATTGTCAAAGATAGTCGTCTAATGAGAAAAATAAAAGAACACTGGAACTAAATCTAAGCCTACATTGCTTACCTACCAACCATGCAACTCCTCAGTGTAACAAGTGGTACCATACAGCACTCTATTACAAATCAAAATAGAAAAACAACCTGCTTAACTCAAAAAGGAAAACAAAAGCCAGCGAAATTAAAGATCCAATGAAAATGAAGCTTCCAATTTAACCGTCGTAACGATCATACTGAAGGTACAACCACAGGAATAGCATTACCTACTGCTTTGATTCCTATTTTTTGCTAGTAGTGGTGTCAGCGACTGCACTTGAAACAAGTTTCACGTAATTTCGCAAAAGAGAGAACACTTTGAGCATGTTGTGTAGCTGTATAAAATCTCTCATCTTCCTACAATACAGTAATCGTACCACCTTTTACAAAAACAAGTTAATCTATTGATTTTGAATTTGTTTTTAAAATTGTGGTGTAACTAAAGAATACCCTGCACAGAGAGGAATCTGTTATTAAAAACAACAAAACGCATTTAGTTGGCCGCTTTCTGTTTGTAGCAAATAAAGTAATGGTTAAAATATAGTAACTGACTTATTTTGATTTACTAAATGTATTTCATTGGTTTCACTTTGTTATAACAATGAAAAATCACATCTTTAAAGCATCTTCCAAGAGGTTAGGTATGCTGTACCGCCTCCGCAGTGTCTTCACCCCCGGTTCAATTGCTGTCTTTGTACAGGGGTTCTGTCCGCCCTTGTATGGAGTATGCTTCTCATTTATGGGATGGCTCACCTCACACAGCCGTACTTGACCGGGTGGAATCAAAGGCTCTTCGTCTCATCAATTCCCCGCCTCTTACTCACTGTCTTCAATCCCTCTCTCTTCGCCGCAATGTTGTCTCATTCTCTCTTTACTATCGCTATTATAACAGACATTGCTCTTCTGAACTCTCTAACTGCATGCCTCCTCCTTTAAGGAGAGCACGCACCACCAGACTTTCTACACTTTCTCATTTCTTTTCTGTCCAACTCTCTAACGCGAGGGTTAATCAGTATTTCCAGTCTTTCATCTACTCAACCGGTAAACTCTGGAACAATCTCCCTCAGTCCATCTTTCCCCCTATCTATGACCTTCAATCTTTCAAACATAGAATGTCTAGGCACCTCGAAAACCTTGGACCTTCATTTTGGTTCTCTTCTCCTCCTATATCGGGAGTTGGGGGGGGGCGCTTTTGCGGGCGTTCGCCCTTGGTCCTCTTTCCTGCATAAAAAACAACCAAAACGACAACTAAGTTTAGTTAAGCACCTTTTGTTTGACTCAATGGTTAGAATAAAATAATTGCTGTAATTAGTTAACACAACATTTTTGGGGGCTTTATTTTGTTACTGTAGAATTTTATTATGATTTCTATATAAACACTAATTAATTAAATTTCCGAATGACAACCCATGTATCCATATATGCATGCATGCACCCGCTCATAAAGGGTTAATATTAATTGTTTTAGTTTCAGAAAAACGAATTTTTAAATTTTCTTCGAAATATGCTTTTAAATGCGAGTATAAATTTTCCAGATCACCTGATAATCAGGGCCCCCAGCCTTCTTTAGTTAGCTTTATAAGGCCAACTAACGAAAATATCACGACTTAACCTAACTAATCGTCAAGGGGGTACAGTTGACATAACGATTGGTTAGGTTAGGTCGTTATATTTTCGTTAGTTAGCCTTATAAGGCTAACTAAAGAAGGCTGGGGGCCCTGAGCTTCAGGTGATCCAATTTTTCACCTAAAAAATGATTTTATAAAATTCTAATGTGGAGTAAAACTATAAATCCAAATTTGTTAAGCATATCCTTATCTCGGGATGGCGTAACACGTAAAACACACTGTACGTTATGTGAACAACCTCAGGGAAGGCAGTTTGCCTCCTTTTAAGGCAGTGGTTCCCAACCTGCAGTAAATTACCCAACTGATGTAATGACAACTATTTTGTGGGGTAATGACACGCGATCCATAAGTATATGATACAAATTGTGTTCATATCTTATAAAAACACAATCGGTACAATAGCAGCTATGCTTTCTAATGACTGGGATAATGGAACTGGATCAGAATTGGGTTTTGGGGAACTATATGAAAAAAAGGTTGGGAACCACTGTAATTTATGGTAAAATGTTTTCATGTTTACTTTTGTATAAATAATGTGCATAAATGAAGAAATTCTGATTAAAAAAAATAAGAAAAATAAACATTCTGGGAATTCAAAATTGAAAATAATTTGTTAAATTTAAACAAATTGTTTAAAACAAACATACGCAGATTTTGCCCCGTTAACTAAATATATATTTGCTGCAGTAAATTATCATTAAAAAATATATATTTTCAACACGAAACAAAAATTTTGGTGTCTAAAACTAAAAATTTTGTTGAAAAATTTATTTTTGTTTGAGTCAACAAAATATTTTCCTCTTTGTATGTGGAGGATTATATACTTCAAAGGCAGCTTATACTTTTCAGCGCAGTGGAAATGGTTACATTCAGCGGCGGAATTATGATATATGTATCTATCAATGGATTAAAAGTTTAAAATCAGTCAGTGCTTATTTTACTTTTGTAAAGCAATTAAAATTTAGCAAATTCTAATGTTATATATATATATGCGACTGACGAGTGCTTGGGTAAGAGTAACCTAATAAGGAGAAAGAACAGTTGCGAACATTTTGATTTATTTCAGGTTCCAACTTCGGTGATTAAAACATTAAATTATTCGAATTAAAATTATTTTAATTCTTATATTTACTTTTTAAATTACAATTTTAATTTAATTTTCAAATTTTTAATCTTAATTTTTAAAATTTTTAAATTGTTGCTTGATGAATAGAAAATATCCAGCTTTCCTACAGTTCAAATTGAGTAATGGTAATTTGTGTAGTTCACGGACGTATAAAACTTGTCACCCCCAACTCAGGGCTACTGCTAAGATAATTTTAGTGAGTGGGTTAAAAGAGTTTTTTTTTGTATTTGATCACAAATAACACAAATCAAATCAAATGTATATGTTGATGCATATATACTCATATGCTCATATATACTCATATATAGCTCTCATTTTATTTTAGTAGGTGGGTGAAATACAGAAATACAGAAATACAGAAAGATTTCACCCACCTACTAAAATAAAATAAGAGCATATATACGAGTATGTGTGAACATGTGAGTATATACGCCTCAGCATATACAGGGTCTGTCAAAAAAAACTAAGCCAATTTGAAATCTCTATGAAATGCACAATTTGATAGAGATTTCAAATATTTTTTTACACTAAATAAATAAAAGGCTCATAAATAATCTGTGGTAATTTTATAACTTTATTTTAAATATTTTAGGAGTTATGCGGTTATTTCTACAGATTGCGAAAATTTCAGTTTTTCTCATTATGTAATATCTTCTTTTTTCTCTTTTTCAGAATTTGTTTAGATTTAAAATTTTTCGTGAATACCTCTAAATATGCCATTCTCACATGAAGATAAAATAATTATAAAGCATTATAGAGTTGAAAAAGGTTATAGTGCAAGGAAATTACTTTCTGAATTCGATTATAAAGGATGGACTAGATCAGGTTTAGATTACTTATTGAGAACTATCGATGAAACAGGAAGCATTGAAAGGAAGGTTGGTAGTGGGCGACCAAAATCAGTTAGAGTAGATGAAAATATTCAGAAAGTGGAGGAACGTATCCTTAGTCAAGAGGATCGACCTGGTAGCCACATGACACCTGCTCAAATATCAAAAGAACTAGAAATATCAGAATCAAACGTAAGAAGGATTATTAAATCTGATCTGCAATTTAAACCATTTAAAAGAGTGCATGGACAAAGATTGTCAGAAGTAAACTGTCAGAAAAGAGTTGAGAAATCCAAACGTATTTTACGTATAATAACTGAAGATAAACTTTCCAAGACATTTTTTACGGATGAAAAACGTTTTACGGTAGAGCCACCAAGAAACTCACAGAATGACCGGGTTTATTCTGATGTTGCGAAGAAAAATGAAATCCAAGATGAAAGACTGTATGCAACAAGGAGTCACTTTTCTTCTAGCGTCATGGTTTCTGTTGGAGTGTCCAAGTTGGGAAAAACTTCAATATTTTTTATTGAGCCGGGAGTGAAAATTAATGCTCAATATTATTAAAATACCCTGCTTGAGAAAATGCTTCCAGAAATGAGAAACTTGGCTAGTCAAGGTTACTTTATTTTTCAACAAGATGGTGAAACATCACATACTGCCAAAACAACCATCGAATATTTGAAAAAGAATGTGCCTGAATTTCTGGAACCGAATAATTGGCCACCTAACAGCCCTAACCTAAACCCTGTAGACTACGGAATATGGGAAAACTTGGCAAAGTGTATAGGAACAGAATAAGGGATGTCAATCATTTGCGCGAGTTGATTATCGCAAAATGGGCAGAGCTCTCCCAAGAGCAAATAAATCGAGCAATAGACGAATTCAGACCAAGATTAAAAAAAGTGATAGAAATGCAAGGGAATCATATTGAAGAGTTCTTTTAATTTTATTAAACTAAAAATTATCTACAGTATATCGTAAAAAATTTTTTTTCATGTTAAGTAGGAGAATCTCACTTTTTAGTTAATTATTAATAAAATTAACAATTCTGAAGATATCGTCATAAAAATTTAAAGGATAATAGGTGATTACCTATACTTTATTGTGTAAAAAATTCAACTTAATTAGATAAATGGTTTTGTTTTAATAAAGGTTTGAATTTGGCTCAGTTTTTTTTGACAGACCCTGTACATTTGATTTTGATTTGATTTGTTATTTGTGATCAAATACAAAAAACCCGGATCACCTGAAGATCAGGGCCCCGAGCCTTCGTTAGTTAGCTTTATAAGGCTAACTAACGAAAACATCACGACTTAACCTAACCAATCATTAGGTCAGCTGTACGTCCTTGACGATTGGATAGGTTAAGTCGTGATATTTTCCTTAGTTAGCCTTATAAGGCTACTAACGAAAGCTGGGGGGCCCTGATCTTCAGGTGATCAAAAAAAACCTATTTTAACACCCACTAAAATTGTCTTAGAAGTTCCAAACTGCTGACTTTTGAAATTCAAAGCTGGGCACTTGCGTTTTTTTTTGCGGTACTGCGGTACTGCGGTACTACCGCACTACCAAACCGGTACCGCATAACGCAGTACCGCAAAGGATCGCTGAAAGTACAGCCTGTACTTTCAGCGATCCTTTGCGGTACTGCGTTATGCGGTACCGGTTTGGTAGTGCGGTAGTACCGCAGTACCGCAGTACCGCAAAAAAAAACGCAAGTGCCCAGCTTTGCTGAAATTAAGCTCAAAAGACGTAAGCTTGTGAAGTCGGGCTTTCCGATCATAGAGCTCAGTTAAAATCTAGAGTTAGTTGGTTAGATTACAAGCATTTACATTGCTTAATGCCTCTACAAATTCTAAGTGTATAGCCGAAGTAAGTTTTAAACAAAATAGAAAATTCAGAAATCTCGGCTGTGATATTTGTTTTAATGTTATAAACCTTGAATCGGTGATATTTAATTTTTCAAGTAGATGCCTTTTTGACCTTGAAAAGCAGCTAATATCTGAAGGACTCAAATTTTCGTTTTGTCTGAGAAACTTTAACTTTATGAAGCATTTTTTTTTACTTTTGAATTTTTTTAAAAAAGATGTTAAGTAATACTGTTTTTCATCCACACAAAAAAGGTATCTGCTATGTAAGAAACTCACTGAGACATTTTGCGTTTTCGTCTTTTTATTCTTTTAACCATTTTAAATGTAAGTCGAATGTTACTAAGCTTGATGCGCTTGGAAATCTTTCAAATGATCCCTCTATTGCATGGGTCGGTGAACCTTTTTGGGTATTACCCAAAAATCTATTTGAGTAAAATGAAATTACCCCCAGACTTCAAAGTAAACAAAAACAAGCCAATTGCTCTTAAAATTGTTGCATATGGTGTTTCTTATACCGCACGCATTACCCCCAAAAGTTTTAAATGTACCCCATTTGGGGTAATTTACCCCTGTTCGCCGACCACTGCCCGGGATTGTGATAACAAAACTCGACAAGGTAAATGGCATTGTTTTACTTAATAAAACTGATGAAATTTCTAAGATGAATGAAATTCTTCATGACGCTTCAAAGTTCGTTCCGGTGATAGAGGATATTTTGGCACGTTCCTGTTATCCCGGACCCCAGACTTAAATTGACAATTGGTTAGGTTTAGTCGTGATATTTGTTAAAACTAACGAAAATATTACAACTTAACCTAACCAATTAGCAATATATATACAGGGCTAATTAAAGTGATTCACCTGATTTCAAATGAGAATATTTTTTAATGTTACAAATACAGAGTGATTTGTGATACATCAACCAAAAGAAAAACTGTCTAAATTTTGTCTCTCACCTCATAAATGCTCTATGTGACTTCCCCTAGTTACACGCGCAACGTCGACACGATAGTCGAATTCCTCCCATACTCGCTCCAGCATGTCCGTTGTCACTGACTCTACGGCAGTAACAATGCGA
The DNA here is from genome assembly GCA_023014485.1 of Bathynomus jamesi. Taxonomy (NCBI): domain Eukaryota; kingdom Metazoa; phylum Arthropoda; class Malacostraca; order Isopoda; family Cirolanidae; genus Bathynomus; species Bathynomus jamesi. The sequence goes on along the minus strand of JAJOZX010000124.1, from coordinate 1,604,695 downwards.
GTTCGGAGCTCATCCAAAGATGTGGGCAACGGTGGCACGTACACAGTATCCTTAACGTACCCCTAAAGGAAGAAGTCGCAAGGTGCACTGTGACTACCGATTTACAGCTCGAAAACTGCAACACACAAAACGCCTTCTGCTGTGCGGACGCCATTTTCACACTGACTGTTTGTTGCTAGGCTAGGCCACGGCGTGACTTTGGAGCCCTCTCGCGGTAATCTTGTAAAACTCGGAGATTTCCTCTTTCATGTGGTGTATGCCCAGTTGATGCACGGTTGATAGGTACGGAAGTATTCTCAGTTGAAATCGGATGAATCATTTTAAATAGCCCTGTATATAAAATTTGGTTCTACATAATTTAGGACTATCACATTATTAGTTAGAATTTAGGACCGTAAAAGCGAGGATATCCTGCGGTCCGGGATAAGAGGAAAGTACCGATATTTTTGCATTGTTAATAAAACTGGAAGACAAGGTTAACAGGTTTCTGCGTAAATTGAAGGAAATGGGTATCACTAACAATGATTTGACTCCTTTATCCCGTTGAAATACAAACATAACCTGAGTGCCACACTGACGAGCAGAGCATATAAAATTTGTTCGAATTTGATTTGTACATCAACGTCTCTCTCCAATTAGAGTTTGATTTTCATAGAGAATTTCTTCATAGAAACGGCTATCCTATGAATTTTATGAATTCGGTTATAGGTAATACTTTAAACAAGCTATTAAATCCTTGTTCGGCGCATACTACAACCGTTTCCAGATATGAAGTTTATCTACCTCTTTCTTACACTAGTTCTGTGGGTTTAAATTTGAGGAATCAGTTTTGTAAATTTATCAGAGAATTGTATCACCAACTGGAACTTAAAATAATTTTTAAACCACATACAACAATGTCTAACTTTTTTATATTTAAAGATAAAATACTGACTCCGCTACATTGGGATCACTGTATGGGATCCTACATTGGAAAAACAAAACGACATTTGAAATCCCGCATTTTTGAACATCCGGGCAAACAACGCGAAAAAATTATTTTTTAACTAAAGCACCTTATTCTGCAATAAGAGCGCATTCGCACAATTACTTCCACCTTTTTTCGGAGTCGAATTTCGCTGTACTTGGTAATGCCGGATCAGACTCGGACTTTAACGTAAGAGAGTCGTAATATATGAACAAGGAGAGACCTAGTTTAAATAATTATAACTCTTCAACGGATTTATTGTGATTTAAGTAAGTTTGCCTTCCTCTTTTTCTTTAGCTCTTTTTTATTATTACACTTTATAACTGGTAATTATATCTTCGTCTCACATGCGTAATGCGCAAATAATTTTTAATTCGAATATTTTAATGTTTTAGTCACTGAAGGTGGAACCTGACTGTCTCGAAACGTCTGAAATAAATCAGAATGTTCGTAACTGCACTGGTGTTCCTTCTGTTAGATATACATATATATATTGAGAAAGAGAGAGAGAGAGAGAGAGAGAGAGAGAGAGAGAGGGTTGACAAAAGTAAATAGACACCTTCGGTTTTTCCACAGTTTTTCTATTTGATAATAAAAGTCAATAAATAATATAAGATTTATTGAATGAATATATTTAGAATGGTGTTGCTTTCCCCTTTCCATTATATAAAGCTGACACACGTTCTGGAATTCCATTGATAAGCTTTGCCATTTTTTCTTGAGAACAAATATCGTGGTGTCTATTTACTTTTGGCAACCTATATATATATATATATATATATATATATATATATATAATATATATATATATATATATATATATATATATATATATATATATATATATATGTGTGTGTGTGTGTGTGTGTGTGTGTTCCATGGCAAAATTTTCAAGCCCCAAATAAGTTCATCATGACTAAGTAAAATAGTATTCGATAAAAATTCATTCATATCCTAAACTGACGTTCGTCAAACTTTTTAATTCAATGTCCCCTTCAGTTTGAAGTCAATCCTTCACGACCCCCTTATTTCAACCACAAATAGCCTTCATGTAGTGTTATTTATTGATATTATAATCAGTGTGAAGTAGCATTAAAATTTAGTTTCATTTATTAATGTACTATAGCACACGGCAAGTTTTTTAAACAACTTTTATATATCATACCAGGTGTACTAATAGTGAATACATTTAGTGAGTATCAACAGTTTTACATTTAATTTTTCCTTCGCAAACCTCCTGGTGACCTTCAGTAGCCTTTGGGAGACGCTGGTGGCCATAATAAGAAATTACACTACCAAAATTCGTTATGTAACTTCGCAAAGAAGAAAATACTGAGCATTTTGTGTGTCTGTATAAAACTTTCATTATTCTACAATAATCATGCCAAGGTTCATGGAAGTAAATTAATCCATTGATTTTTAATGAATTTTTAAGACTGGAAGGATTAAAGGATCACCCTGTATATTAATATAATATATACAGGGTGGGCGGAAAGTAGCTCCCTATTTTGGATTGGTAAAAAAATATGTATATTATCTATTTATTTCAGAAGAAATAATATGAAAAGGTAGGCATACATGGTAGGTTTTCTCTAAAATTCAATGTGGGCTCCAACTCTTTCCACCAGCTTCTAGAGCCGCCCAGGAATGGCGTCCACTGACTTTAGCAGGAACTCCGGCGGGATGGAGGACATGACTTCCCGAATTCGGTCCTCCAGTTCTTCCAATGTCCTCGGTTTGGTGCGGTAGACTTCTTCCTTTACCCACCCCCAAAGAAAGAAGTCGCACGGTGTCAAGTCGGGGCTCCTGGCTGGCCATTGATGTGGACCACGACGACCCATCCAACGCAGTAATGCGGCTTCCACGCACGCCAGTTCAGCTCCTTCTTCAGCACAGTTCGCACTGAGTAGCGGGAGAGTCCACTTTCCCGAGCTGCCTGGCGAGTTGACTTTCGTGGACTCCGTGCGAACATTTCCTGAACTGCCTGCACCGTCTCCTGGGCCCTGGATGTCGTAGGGCGACCACATCTTCGAACATCTGCCACAGACCCCGTGGTCATGAGCTTCGAGTGGCAGTTCTTGATTGTTTTCGGGTCCACTTGGGCACGTGGTCTGTGAATGGCCCGCCACCATCTTTGAACTCGAACGACAGATTGCCAAACTTCGTACCGTGCCGCCAACTGGGCACGCTCCTGCAGTGTTAAACGCTCAGCCATGTTACCCTTCAATCTGAAATGAAAAAAAAAAATGAACGTTACAATTGTACCACTTTAGAGGACACAAAGAGAACACTTTAGAGAAAAAAAGATTACCGTTACAATTGTACCACTTTAGAGAACACACCATAACAATATAACAATACAATCACAATTTATACATAATTTATATGTAATTTAAATTAGGGAGCTACTTCCCGCCCACCCTGTATATATACTGTAAAATTTTAATAAAACAAAACGAAAAAGGAATATAGAAAAGGCTATCTAAAGCTCCTTTTTTATCTATACACACCTCCATGTGTATGTACGTATTTACACATGCACATGCTTTTGAACATATTAGCCGTCTCTGTGCATACCGACTACGAGATTATCCCAGTAACAAAAAATCAGATAATTAAGATCATTCTCTTTGTACTTTCGGTTTGGGGGAGAGAGAGAGAGAGAGAGAGAGAGAGAGAGAGAGGAATCCGCAGGAATAAAATGAGCACTTAGCAAATAATGTAACATACAATGGAAAAATGGATTTAGCATTCGTTGAGGAACGTTTGAATTTCAGGAAATATGTATTCATAATTGAGAACCATCTTCTTCTTTTGCTCCTTAACGGAAAGCGCCAGTTTAATAGGCATATGTTGTCAGAAGACTCTGCAGCCTGTCGCACTCAGTGGAAGAAGCAGAAAGGGATAAAGTTCTTCCTTGGGCTCAAAGAAGCACAGATCTGAATCCCATTCTAGTCTAGAAGCATCTTGAGCACCAACTGCGGAAAACAAGGCCTTCTCCCACATCCGTAACGAATCTGGACTTCAATTTTGGCAAAATTTGAACCGTACAGTCAGGTATCGCATCGATGCTACAACGTATCCAAAGCTCTTTATGAAGTACATGGAAAGACTACAAGCTATCAATTACATCATATCTCCTACAGGTTATACATGCGTCAAAATTAAAACTGTATTTTCTATACTGTATGTACTTGGTCGACAATTCGGCCCATATCGTTCATTCAGAGGAAGGGCAGGCCCGTTGCCACATCTTAGTTGGGATATATATAATGTGTGTGTGTGTGTGTGAGACGCAAAATCCCACACAAAATATCAACAAAAATAATTTAAGAGAGCCAAAATTTTGGAACTCTAAACTTGTTTTTCTCATGAGGGCCTTAAAAAGTTAAAAATAAAACGGAAAAAATAATAAGAAGACCACTGTGAACTAAAGAAAGATTGATTAGTATTTCTTTCGGTTAGACCGTTAGAGTATCATTCGAATGGGTATATATATATATATATATATATATATATATATATATATATATATATATATATATATATATATTACAGTCAACGTGTGCAACCAGCCATTTCGCGTAATGGTTGAAACTTTTAGTCATTTCTCGAAATGGCTGTTTCACTTGGTCATTTCGAGAAATGACTAAAATCTTCAGCTATTACACGAAATGGCTGAAATTCCACCTTGGTCATTTCATACAAGATCATTTGCCCGGTTAGGTCAATTGTATGTCCGGTTAGGTCAACTGTATGCCCAGTTAGGTCAACTGTATGCCCGGTTAGGTCAACTGTAGTTCGTTAGTTTTAACGAAAATAACACGACTTAACCTAACCAATTGTCAAGGGCAAACAGTTGACCTTAGCGGGCCTTCAATGGCGGACATCGGAATAACATTGAAGGCCCGGTTAGTATTTGAAAACCTCTATATTGAAAATTCAAATTCAAATGTGTTCAAATGTTTAAATGTGTTCAAATGTGTATTTGAAGAGTGTTTCTCACTTATTTGAACAGACCTGTATATTTTTAGCAGGTTTAGTTAGTTAAATAAAGGTTTCCAATTTTATTGTGATGTTTGTTATTTCTATGAATTCATGACAAAAGTCATTTTAGCCATTTCACGAAGTGACCAAGGTGGAATTTCAGCCATTTCGCGTAATGGCTGAAGATTTTATTTATTTCGCGAAATGACCAAGTGAAACAGCCATTTCGCGAAATGACTAAAAGTTTCAGCCATTACGCGAAATGGCTGGTTACACACTTTGACTGTAACATATATATATATATATATAAATACACACAGTATATATATATATATATATATATATATATATATATATATATATATATAGGCCTATAGAGAGAGAGAAAAAAAAAAAGGGAACGTGGTGTGTGTGTGTGTGTGTGTGTTGCCAAGAATCCGAGTTTTTCCGATGTTTTATTTTTGTTTGGACAGTGGTTGCTTTATGCAATAGAAAATCGGTTTACACAGAAAATAAAGATAGCGTTTTACTAATTTATGTTATGTTGTAAAAACAAAATAATATGCATGTCTTTTTAAAGATATAACTTAATAATAATAATAATAATAATAATAATAATAATAAATAAATAATATTAACGATAATATATTTTCTTTCAATTAAACATAGAGCTACAGGCTACACAGCATATGATCAATAACTATTTTCACCTTTTATATTTCATATCAAATGTGAAAAGAGTTGTCCAGATGTGTTGAAACACCTTAAATTTTTGGAATGAGAGAGGTATTAAGTGAAATTGCCTATAATGTCATTAATATACGGGTATACTTCGCTATACGCGGTAGTTGTGTTCCTAGAAACTACCGCCTATAGTGTAGTGAATCTGCGTATAGTGAGGTATAATGTCCCATAAACACAATGTTAATTAGGGTGTTTAATTTCCACCAAAAATTTTCAAACTATAATAAACCCATAAAAACCAATAAATAAACCTATCCTATCAACTGTTTATGCAATCAAATAACATAACGACAATATAAATTAATTATAAACCTGAAAGAGAACCATAATTAATGCATAATATCATACATTAATAATAAACAAATACGTATGTATGTACTTGCATAAACTGAAGGGGAAGGTGGCAAGGACGCTAAGGCCGAATGAAGGGAAACTTGAAGATGGAATTTAGACTTGAAGGGTCTGATTTCTTTCCAATTTATAGTTCGGAAGTTAGGTTAAAAATCTCAATTTTTTCTTTGGTGAGTTCATTTTCATTTAAGGCTGTTTTTCTAATGGTTGATATTTCGATAAAATTGTGGTGATATATAATCGTTGGGGTTATTTTTATGTCATCACTTAAGTTGTTGTTCTATGTAAATAACAGATCCAGGTAGTTATTTTTTTTGTTATATATTATTTCTTGTGTTAACATAAATTCATCTGTTAGAGCTATCAGCATTTTTCCTTGTTCCAATATTTTATTTTGCCCTTTCTCTCAATGACATCATTCCATCTAGGATTACTTTTAGTATGACAGTTGTAAGATATAAGCATGGGCCTACCTGCTCCCCTTAACTAATATAGATACTTACAATGAGAATCATTTGATCAAAGATTACTACAGATAAGATGCAAAATTTCTAAATTATTAAAGAAGTTATCTGTTCTGGCTTTATATTCTATTATATGTTGCATGTTAAACTTAGACTAGTTGATACAATTATTCATTCTTACTGAGTTCTTGTTATGTCATGTATTACATAATTTGGTAAACTTAATTATCAACTACAAAATATAAATTTTAGGTTATTACGGCATAACAGTCTTGGTAGAGAGAGCAGCTATAACATTTTGAGCAAAATCATTTCCCCACAATGTAAGAGTGGGTGCATCCCAAGGATTATCTTTTGTCTGAAGGTTAAAAGGATAAGTGACCAAATCAACTCAATCCAGGAGCCAGCAAGCAGGTGTGAACTAAAGCCTCACCAACTGGTTTGAAATGAACATAAAATTTTTAATACGCCATGGCAATTTCAAAGCTTTCCTTTTCATAAAAGATTGATGCCATGATAAAACAAAATAAAGTTAGTTAGGATGTATGAGCCTTTTCTCAAATATATGATCTTCAAGTTTAAATGAATCCATCACAGAAAACGTTAAAACTAATGAAAAAAATTACGACTTAACCTAACCAATCGTCGTGGAACAAGGAACTCTTCTGAGAAAATTAAATCCACTATAGTCCGAAGAAGTAATGGTAAATGACAAACACTATAGTTTTTTTTTTCACGATGTTAGCCCGACGTGGGCAATGGGTCACTCGCAAAGAGACCCCAAAATATAGCTTCCCTCACCAGCTATCTGCAAAGTAGATAGGATTCACCTTTGGGACAGGATCTAGGAGTTACAGCTACACCTAGCCTACTATATCCAGAACCTCAATATAAGCAAAAGACTCGTTGCATTCACGTCGGATTGAATACATCAAAGAAAAAGGGGTAACTATTGTATTTTTAGCCAAAAACCAAAAGTTAAACCTCATCTGGCAAAATTGAGCGTCCACTTTTCAAGGCATATAACATGTCCGTTTCATGATGGGATTGAACTCAGAATGGTCCCATGAGGTTTCATCATGATACACACAGACCGTGCATGGAACAAGGAATTCTTCTGGGGAAAATTAAATCCACTATAGTCGAAATAAGTAATGGTAAATGACAAACACTATAGTTTTTCTTTTTCATGATGTTAGCCCGACGTGGGCAACGGGTCACTGGATCCTATCTGCGTTGCAGATAGCTGGTGAGGGAAGCTATATTTTTTAGGCCTCTTTGCGAGTGACCCGTTGCCCACGTCAGCTAACGTCATGAAAAAAAACTATAGTGTTTGTCATTTACTATTACTTATTCGGACTATAGTGGATTTAATTTTCCCAGAAGAGTTCCTTGTTCCATGCACGGTCCTTGTGTATCATGAAAAAACCTCAGGGGACCATTCTGAGTTCAATCCCATATATATATATATATATTATAAATTGACGATTGGTTAGGTTAAATCGTAATATTTTCGTTAGTTTTAACGTTTTATTTGATTATGTATACGCGGACAAAGTTGGGGAACGCAAACTACACTAGGATAATGTAGGGGAACGTAAACAACACTAGGCACCACAGGGGGACGTAAACTAGACTTGCTCCAAAAATTTAACAATTCTTAAGAATAAACTATCTAAGCCTTTAGCCTTAACAAAATACCAAAAGCTTTGTGTCTAATAACCCTTTATTAAACTTTATTGCAAATCAAGATTTATTTACAGTGCCCCAGCGAATTTTCCGCCACCCAATATAGCGCCAATCCCGGTTATCGCCATATTTCACCAAATACCCGATTTCCCACCATCTCAAATTACCCCGATGCATCGCCACCACCTCTGTCCGCCATCCGCCAACCAAATTCATTCCCGAAAGATCATTTGAGGGTATGAAAATCCCCCGCTTTTACAACCAAAACCATTTGAACAGAAATGAAATGTTGACTGCAGGCATTGTCTGACGTCAGGTAGATTACATATTCACGAAGGTTTAGTTTGTTTCATGATGATACCACTGTTCAAGTATTTCGTGTCGGCTGATTTGGCAAACGCGGAAATGGGCGGACTTAGGGTGCCACAAATGGTTTTCTTTACTCTACGGATAAAACGTATGCCATTACAAAGAAAGGATTTCGATAAAATTCATATTATAAAAATATGTATTATAAAATTTCTTATCAACAAAGGAAAAGCATGTGTCTGAAGCTTAAACGATGGATAGAAGAAATGTATATTTGTAAAAATTAACTTATACTGAAATCTGAATAAAATTAATATTTACATTAACACAAGTCTCACTGTTTTCATTTTATTTACATACAGTAAACTTGTATGTATTAATATCATGTGCATCGTATGAACCTCCGTGTAATACCAACCCCCATACAACGCCAACATGACTTTGGTACCAAAGGTGTTATAAAATGGGAGCAATGTACATTTTAATCATTCTATTGATGAATGATGAGAATGGTTAAAACATTTGAAAGATATTACAAGTAATATAAAGTAAACCTAAATAGTTATTTATCTAGCATTAATAAAATCTTTGTTCTTCAGCTATTTCAAAACATTTCAAGTCACAATTTTATCTTCTATTATGCCAGTTTACTCTGGCTTTAATAATGTGTTTTGTGCTTCAGTAATTTCTTTTCATTATAGGATAAGCTTAAAACATCCACTTCAACAAGAAGATGAGGGAGTTTTTAATGTTTCTATGTATCTTCCATACTAATGATGTTAGACTAACAGCCCAATACCTTCTTGCTTCATTTTTACTAGCCTGTTTGCAATTTGTTACTACATTTGCTTTTTTCCATCCATCAGATACATCTGTATAATCAAAAGACCAAGCAAACCAAATAGCTACTGCTTCAGCTAAAATTCATCCTCTATCCTCAGATTCCTGTTTTAAATTACAGGCCAAAAAATATGAATTTACTTTGAACGCGCGAAGGTAACGCGGTTTCAACAAACAATTTGAAGGTTCTATCTTTAAATGCGCAGAGCCTTCGAAACAAAATAAACACTTTTTTTCCTTAATTGCTCGCAAAGACTATGATTTAATTGCGATAAATGAATTGTGGCTTAGCACTGAAACACGTGACTTTGTAGGAGAGTATCAAATTAGAGGTTATAGACTTTTTGTTAAAAACAGAATAGGTTAGGGGGGAGGAGGTGTTATGTTGTATATCAAAGATAATATTGCGAACGCTATAGAATTAAAGCACAGAATTCCAGAACCGATAGATTTGACTATAGCAGCACTTACAATGAGGGATTTCAAACTTGTTGCCATTGTATAAAAGCCCCCACTAATGAAACAGCTGATACGGACGAAGCGTTACATCGTGAACTAAAGAGAATAATAGGTAGTGAACAGGCCTTAATTATGGGTGACTTTAATTGCGCTAACGTGAACTACGATACCATGCAAGGAGACACGGAAGGTAACCGTTTAGTTAATTTTCTTGAGGATAGCTTTCTTATTCAAAAGCCTAGGGAACCTACGAGGTTGGACAGTATTTTAGATTTAGTAATAACTACGGATGATAGGCTTATCAGTGATCTTCAAGTAATAGAACCGTTAAGCTAACTCGATTACAATCCCTGACTTCCAGCGCGCAAACTTTTGTGAATTTATAAATGAATTGTCACGCGTCGAATGGTCGAATGGGAAAACGTAATGGGGACCTCCAACGCAAAAATAATATGGGAATCGTTTGAAACAGACTATAAATGAGGAATGCGTACTGTACAAAATTAAGCGTGCGAAAGTAAATAACAAGCCCTTGTGGTTTACTTCTAGAGTAAGAGATATTTTTAAGGCGTTAAGCGAAAAGCGTAATAAAAAAGTCCAAGCGTGAAAATTTCCATAGCTTGTGACGGCAAAGAGGGTGTTGGGGACCGTTGAGAAATTCTGACGGTGAGCTAGTTTCCGAGAACATGCAAATGGCTTCTCTGCTAAACGAAGTTTTTACGTCAGCTTTTACAATAGAAGATGAAACGAATATTCCCACGGTCACAGACATAATAGCTTTCGATAATGGTAATACTCTAGATCAGAGATCGGCAACCTTTTGAACGCAGTGTGCCAGTTTACAATTAATGCCAACATTTTTACGGCCCTGCGTGCCAACTATAATTTTCATATGCATATTTCGTCGAACGGTCGGCTCTATTTCAAACCCAACAAACAAATCAAAGCGCTTTTGATTTGTATTTTAACGAAAAATACACACAGACAGTTTGATACTGTCCTTTATAATTTTTTAATTTCAATATATAATAATATATACAATATATAATATATAATAATATTCATTATAATAATTTAATACAATTTATAATTTCAATTTTTTTTTTGAAATTGCAATTTTTTAGGAAACACTTGGCGTGCCTTAGACAATCATCTCGCGTGCCAACTCTTGCACGCCTGTAATTGCCGAACCCTGCTCTAGATAATACTGTGGTGAGTGAAAGGGAGGTACTCGTTAACCTCGTTCCTGTTCCGTGTGTTGGTCTCTCTTCACACGAAGGTCAAGCTGGTGGCCCTGCCTCTAGGTCTGGCTTGGTGGAGGAGCGAGTTGCTTTCTTGCACTCTCCACCGTACCTAGCCAGGTACACCCGGCTCATCTCTACACATTCTGCCTTTCCTATTTTCCAGTGTTGTTTGAATGGTAATTGGGTTTAGTTTTAGGTGTGGTACTAGTTTTTGATCATTTTCCATATGTATCATAGATTATGGTGTACCTCTCTCTTCTTCTTTCCAGTGAGTACAGATTTAGTTTACTAAATCTTTTCCAGTAGTTGAGTTCTTTGCAGCCATCAATCTTGGCTGTGAAATGTCTCTGCGTTTTTTCTAGTTTATTAATTTCTTCCTTTTTATATGGGGACGTCAAAACTGAGCAGTATTCAAGTTTAGGTATAATCAGTGTTTTTAGCAGGGGAATCATTACTCTCCTGTCCCTTCTTTTGAACGTTCTTAGTACCTGTCCCGCGAATCTTTTTGCCTTATTTATCGCTATCTGATTTTGTGTTTCGAATTTCGCATCACCGGTCATTCATTATTATCCCCAGATCGATCGCTTTCGTGCTTCTCTGAATTTCCTGTCTATCTGGAGCATAATATGCAGTCTGTTTAAGTTCCTCTCTTCTACCATATCTCAAGAGCTGAAATTTCTCAGTGTTAAATGTCATCTTGTCTTCTGACAATTTGTATATTTTGTTCGTGTCCCTCTGCAAGGCCTCCACTTCATTTACATCGCTGATTTTTCTGTTGATCTTTGTGTCGTCTGCAAAGGATGTTACTATACTATTGCTGTTTACTCCGCTGTCTATGTCTGTTAGCATGATAATGAACAGGAGTGGGGCCAGTACTGTAGGGTGTATCATGCTCATTCAAGCGCGAATTTCAAGATTGGCAGTATGTATTCCTATGTAAGATTAAATTTTAGGAGGGGTTTGTTTTCTTGAAATTTTGCTATAAATCACGTTTAAGTGTTCAAATTTCCACTTCTTCGTTTTCTGGTTATGTACAGAATAGCTGTGCAGGACATACACTGTAGTACAAATGTAACAACCCGGTTTCTTACCAAACAAAACAATTGTATCAGCTGTTATAGGCTACTAGAGTTTCACTGTGATAATTTTTTATGTTTCAGATACAAAGCTTGGTGAAGATTGTGTAGCCACCATGGTTAAGCAAGGACAAAAGACCAGAAAAAGTTCTGGTTCAAAGCTGAGTGATCTGGTGGGTCCAGACAAGCAGTTATTTCCCACAGAAGTTCCAACCTGCAGAGCTGTGTTTCAGAGAGGAATCCTCCTCCAGGAAGAGAAGCTGCTTCTGGATGATATGAAGAGAGCTCAGTACCCTCTGCAAGATTTGGCTAAGGACTTTGCATCACTGGTACTGACACAGTGGCGCAAAAGCATTTCCAAGTTCACTCCTCCTGTGATCATTCAAGAGAGATCCATTGCCAGGAAGATTCTTGTCAGGTGGAATGAAATGATTGATCTAGTGAATGGCAGAGTGAAGGCTGCAAAGTGAGAGAAGAGAATATCTGAACTTGATACATTGTTTGAAATAACAACCTGCAGACATGATATCACTCTCTGTGGAACTGAAGCATGTGGCTGCTCTGGCTGTGCTGCTAGAGTTCATGTCAACTGTGACTGTCCTCTGCCTCAGAAGATTCCAAAGCTAGAGCTAGAGTGGCTCCATTACTAGAGGATCAAAACTTCAGACGTTTCTGGCTTCCGGATGGCATCTGTTGATGTGAAGGAAACAGTGAAGCAGGTGAAGGCTGCTAAGAGGAAGGAGGAAGAACAGAAGGCAGCTGAGAAGAGAAACAAAAAAGAGGAAGAAAAGGAGCTACTACTTAGAGCTGATGATGGTGATGATGATGAAAATGATGTGACTTCCTTGCAAGAGTCTCCAAGCAGAGCAACTCCTACTGCTGACACAGATTTTTCCAGTACTGCACCAGGCACAAGCTCCAGTGTCAACACTGGCAAAGTCTCCACCTCTGCCAGGAGGAACTACATGGATATCTCAAGCACTGCTGCGGCTGCATTCAGGTTCAAGGTGGCAAACACTCCTGCAGCAGCCACTGCAACTGGTTTCTTGCAAGATCTTATCAAAGCTGGCCATCTCTCTGCTGATAAGGCATATCTAGCTGTTGACAGGATGAAGATTTGGAGGGGCAAGGAGTCTGTAATAGGTGCCTCGGTGGAGGCCCTGGAGAAAAGAACAGAGGGAGAGGAGATCAAGGGAATTTTCTTTGATGGAAAACAAGATAAGAAGACAAAGATCATGAGGTACAATGAAGAAACTGGCCGCTTCCATCCTGATATTACAACTGAAGAGCACTGTAGTGTTACCTGGGAACCTGAGGGGAAGTATCTCTTCCATTGTACCAGAAGAACCTGAAAGAAATGAGAAACCTGCACTGAAGATAGCTCAGGCTCTGTTTGAATGGATTAGTGCTCATGGTGCTAAAGATACTATTGTGGTCCTTGGTGGTGACTCCACAAACACAGGACCTGATGGAGGAGCCATCACTCACTTGGAGAGACTGCTAGGTCACAAGTGTCACTGGCTGATATGCCAGTTGCATATTAATGAACTCAGCCTCAGGCATATGATCATCAAGCTTGATGGTTCCTACACGCACAAATCTGGGTTCAGTGGCCCAAGGCTCTGCCAGGAGAAGATATAATTGAACTGCCAGAAGACATTGTACAGAACCTTAGCACTGACCAGAAGAACTGCTACCTACTGATCAAAACTCTCAAGACAGGAGATTTGAACAAGGAAGTAGCTGGTCTGAAGTGTGGCCCACTGAATCAGTCACGCTGGCTGACTACAGGTGAGGCTCTGTGGATGCTGTGGATGAGGCAGCATGGTCTGAAGCGGGAGGTGTTGAAGAAGCTGGAGGTGCTGCTGAAGTTCTGCCTGGACTTCTACTACAAGATGTATTTTGAGATCAAGGTGAAGCACCACATGAGGTATGGACCTCACCATATTGTGACCGCTCTGGGACTGCCCAGAAGCCGGACCTCTGAAGTCAGGAACATAATCACTCGTGATAGTTCGTGGAGCATATCATGCTCACAGTGAGAACCTCATTGCCTCTCTCCTGTGCAGTGAAGATGAGGAGGAGAGGGCATGGGGGGTTATGATCAAGAAGATCAGAAGTAAGTCTGAGTATGGAGACATGAGTCTGAGAACCGTAAACTGAATTTTGATGCCACTTCTCCAATTACTCTGATTAATTGGGATAAGGAGAAACTGTATGAGCCACTCTTCACTTGTAAGATGTCAAGAGGAGAAGTTGAGGAGATCCCAGGTCTCCACTTGAAGTTGAGAACTTCTCAGTTCACACTCAAAGTTGTGAAAGAGCAGTCCAGGAAGTTTCAGCTGCAGCTCATGCAGTGTATGAGCAAGAGAGAGGAAATGGTTTTGTTCGTGCTAGGATCGATCACAGAGAATTGTTGCCAGTTTTCAAGTCAAAGCAAGACATTACAAACATGTTTTAGATCTCTACAAGACCTGCTAGACAAATCAAAATGCTTTCAGAAGAAAAAATCTCAAAACATTCAGTTGACCAGCATATTATTACAAGCTGGGGGTGGAAGAGGGACTTATACAAATATTAAAGAAGAATTGCAATTGCTAAAAAAAGGTTGAACGTCACAGCAGCTTGTGGAAAGGTGGGGGCAGCTGTCATCACACTCAGTGATGCCGGAAAGAAAATAAATAAAAATTGGTGGAGGCGTTTCTCAAAAAAAGAAAATGCAAGACCAAGAAAGAATAACAAAAAGATTCTACCTGATGAAGAGAACATCCGCGAAATGTGGTGTATAGGAGAATAAAAATCATACAATTCCTTAGTTTTGGGCCATTTTGGGTGATTTTGGTTATTTTAGGGGTTATGAACCACTTTGGCTGATCTTAAATGGGTCCAAGTCTGCCACTAGAAATTCTTAAGGGTGTACGTGAACAATATGGAGCATATGGAGGTCATTTGAGGCTACCAAATCTTTGAAATTGGCCAAAAATCCCATTTTTCGTTAAAAAAGTGCGATTTTGAACACTTAAATGCGATTTTTCGCAAAAGTTGCAGAAGACGAACCTCTCTTAAAATTCAATTTTACATAGGAATACATACTGCCAATCTTGAAATTCCAAATTTTTCAATATTCGACCCGAGCATGATACACCCTACAGTACTGTCCCTTGTGGTACTGAGCTGCGTACTTTCGACTCTGATGATGATATACCTTGAATTTTGACGACCTGTAGACGTTCTCTGAGGAAGTTGTAGATCCATTTTCCCACTTTACCTGTTATTCCCATATATTTCATTATTTGTACTATTATACCTTGATCACATTTGTCAAAAGCTTTAGCAAAATCTGTGTATATGACATCATAGTTGTCATTGCCTTCCAGTGCATCTAGGATATTGTTGTAGTGTTCTATTAGATGTGAGAGGCATGATCTACCTGATCAGAATCCGTGCTGATTTTCGTTGAATTTTTCGTCTCCAAGAAATCATAAATTTTCTCTCTAACTATTCTTTTAAATACTTTGGTGAGGTGGGACGTCAATGACACTGGTCTCTAGTTCTTTGCTTTAGATCTGTCCCCTCCTTTATATATAGGGACAATGTTTGCTCTTTTCAAGGTGCTCGGAATTTCCCCAGTGTCTAGGGATCTCCTCCATATCTAGTATAAAGGTGTAGCTATTTCATTTTTACAGTTTTTAATCAATAATGCATTCCAATTGTCCGAAACTGCAGCTGAATGTGGTTTCATTTGTCCTATAGCTCTCACTACATCTTCTGTGGTAAAATCAAAGTCTGTTATACAATCTCCTTGCAATTTCTCTTCAAAGAATGCATCTATGTCAGGTACCGCTTTGTCACTTTTTGGGGTACTGAAAACTGATTCATACTGGGCTCTCAATGTTTCAGATATTTTTATTGGATCGTCTGTTAATTCATTATTTCTCTTCCTTCAGGGCCCAATAGCCGCGCGCGTTTTTGTTTTTCTCTTCGCATAGTTATAGAATTATTTTGGATTTTCTTTTATTGCTTCTACCGCCTTTTCCTCTTCCCTCTCTGTATGGTCATTAATCAGGGCTTGTATTTCCCTATCGATGCTCTCCAGTTTTTCTTGTATTACTTTCCTGGCATTATCTCCGCAGTTAGCTAACTTCGCCTCCACTTTCTTTCGTTGAATATTATTCTCTTTTGCCTCTCTAGCCAGCTCCTCTTTCCTTTTGGCTCTCTAAAACTGATCTCCACTCTATTTGGGTCATGTGCGATCTGATTGCTTCCCAATTTATAGTCTTGGAGTTTAAGTTAAAGGCCCCAAATTTGCTTCTTTCCTCAAGATGTGTATTTTCTTTTAATGTTGTCGTCATATTTGTTAATATCTCGATTAAGTTCTGGTCTAAGATAATGGTTGGGGTTATTTTTATATCAGCAAACAAGTTCGTATTATTCGTGAATACCAGATCAAGACAGTTATTTTTTCTGGTGTTTTCTGGTGTCAGCATAAACTCATTTGTGAGAGCCATCAACATTTTTGCTTGCTTCTGGTTTTCTCTTGTGCTCCCCTTGTTCTTGTATATATATATATATATATATATATATATCCACCTTTTTGTATTTTATAAATGGGAAGTTAAAGTCTCCGCAGATCATTATATTAGCGGATGCAGGGTTTGTGGCCTTTATTAGCTTTCTGATGTCATCAATGGCCTCCGAGATTTTTTCGGTTGCGGTGTTTGTAGGTCTATAGATGACTATTAGTATCATGTTTAGTTTTTCTATTTTCACTGCTAGGATTGCCACAAAGTTGTTTGATTTACTTATTATCGTCTCTGTCATATGACTTTTATGTACATATATAGCACAGCCAGCTTTACATCTCGTTGTTGTATCCGCTCTTAGTAAGTTGAAGCCCTCTATATTTATCTCTTTCTTATCAATACAATGTTCGCAGTTTTCACAATTTCCTTGGCAATCTTTAAGATGAGTTTCTGTGAGGCATGCGATGTCCGCCCTTGTTTCGTCCATAAATCCTTTCAGGTACGAAACTTTGTTGAGTGATTGGTTTGGACTCATTCCTTGAATATTAGCCAGGACAATATTTATGTTTTTTGTTTTTTGTTGCCTCTTGTGCATTTTAAGTTCGTTTTCCTTCGGATTCGCTTGTTTCGTTGCCCTATGATCTTCTGAGAGAGATCCGTTTCCGCCGCTTACCTGTTGTGGTAGCTCCTTGCCCAGAAGCGGTTTGGCTTGGGGGTTTCCAGCTGAAAAAAATTTTTTGTTCGCTTATTGTGTTCCTATTATTATTGTTATTCCTATTGTCATTTAAACTTTGTCCTTTGTTCTTTGGGTCCGTCGGGAGATGTTGATAGTATTTTTTTCCCGTATTTGCATGTTTCATATTTTGCGTAAGGCCTGCAGATGTCCGGGTCGTAGAATTTGCATCTGTCTCCAAATTTACAATGACCATTATTATAGAAGAAATTGCATACTGGGGGATGTTCAATTGTTCATATATACATTGTCCTATTTTAAATCTGCAATTATCTTTTATATAATATCTGCATATAATTCCTTTCCCATATTTACTCGTTAAAAAAAGCAGCTGACAAAAATCGCACCTCATCGCCTTTGTCTCATCTGTGGCATCATTACAGATACCACAGAGTTGCAGGAATTTATTTACCATTTCCATGTTACTGATAGAGGGTAGCCGCTGGTGTACAAAATTGACTCAAAAAGGGTATTATGGGAAGTATTGGGTGGGGGGTTGACTCAAGCTGAGTGAGGGAAAGTTCTCCGTTACTCCGGGTATGGAGGATGTGGCACGCTGTATACTTCTCACTGACTGGTGCTCTCGACTGTGGCTGCGGGGAATAATGGGAGGTATTTGTAGGAATTTCGATAGGTAGCTAATTTTCTTCACAAAGAAACACTCGGAAAAATGCTGTATAGATTAATTCGCTTCGTTTTTATTTACCATTCTGCCTCGATTTTTTCTTTTTAAAAAGAAATACCAGTATGCACTATTAATTAACTCACAATATCGGCACAGTTTAAAACTGATTAACTGGCAGGATACTGCACTATATTTGTAAAATAAAAATGCTTAAATCACCGGGACCGGATTCCATATATCCCATACAACTAAAATAATTAAAAGAAAGCATTGTTGTACCGTTAACAAAGTTTTTAATGCGTCTATTTATGAGGGATGCGTACCAGATAATTTCAAGTTAGCAAATGTAACACCTATTTTTAAGAAGGGCGATAAAGGTGTGGCGGGAAAAAATTATAGGCCAATCAGTTTAACGTCTGTTGTAGGCAAGCGACTACGATCGATAATTAGGGATCGTATAGTCGAACACTTAGAATTGCATAACTTGATTAGAAATACGCAGCACGGTTTTAGGCGAAACAAATCTTGCTTAATTAATCTTTTAGAATTTTTTCAAAGCGTGGTTGAAGTTTACGATAGTCATCGATAGGGAGATGTAGTGTATTTAGATTTTCAAAAAGCGTTCAACACCCAGGGCCGGATTAAGCATTGTTAGGGCCGGGTGCAATGAATATTTTCGGGCCGGTGTCACTAGAAAAACACTAGAAAAACACAATTCTTTACTTGATACATCCTACATGAGTGATGTGACCAGCTGACTGGGATCGATCAACAGAAAACGAAACAAAAACAAAGATGTGATTACAAAAAATGTATACTTTGTTCAAATAAATGGGATACTAAACTAGGTTTTGTAGAAGCGGACCCTAGAATTTTTTTCTTCCTCACGGTCAACCAATTATTTCAACGGTAGATTATAGCGTTTACATAGTTTCTTGGGATCGGTCAGCATCTTGGGGCCGGTCAGCATCTGGGGCCGGGGGCAAATGCCCCCTTTGCCCCCATTATAATCCGCTACTGTCAACACCGTATCGCACAAAAGACTCGTTGAAAAAACTAAGGCTCATGGGATCAGGGGTGTAGTAATAAACTGGATAGAAGAGTAGTTGCGAGGTAGGAAACAGAGGGTGGTCGTTGATGGAGTGAAGTCTTCTTGGGCTAATGTAGCGAGCGGCGTTCCTCAGGGTTTTGTATTGGGCTTCTTGCTTTTTCTTATATATATCAAAGAGTTAGATATCGACCTAGTCAGTACAGTTTCAAAGTTTGCGGATAACACGAAGTTGGGTGGTAGGGCGATAAATGACGAAGACAGAAGTAAAATCCAGGGAGATCTAAATAAAATCGTAGATTGGTCGGTCACATGGGAAATGAGATTTAACGTCGATAAGTGCAAAATTTTACATATAGGTTCGCGTAACGGTAATTTTGCGTATAGTATGTCAGGGAAGGAGTTGGAAAGCGTAGAGCAGGAAAAAGATTTAGGAGTTATAGTCACTGGTGATTTAAAAGTAGCGAAACAAAGTACAGCAGCTGTCAATAAGGCAGACAAAGTTCTAGGTTTTATAGCTAGGAATTTTGAGTACAAATCGCGCGCGATATTATTGTTCCTCTTTATAAATCATTAGTTAGACCCCATTTGAAGTACGCGATCCAATTTTGGAATCCGCATATTCGCAAGGATATAGACAAAATCGAAAGAGTTCAAAGACGAGCAACTAAGACATTTCTGTCGCTTAAGTCAAAGTCGTACGAGGATAGGGTTAAGGAGTTAAAATTGATTACACTTGAGACTAGGAGGCTAGGGGTCATCTAATCCAAGTTTCTAAAGTTATGATTGGGTTCGATAAGGTAAATAGAGGTAGCTTTTTCGAAATAGCACAATACAGTAGCACTAGAAATAACGGGTGTAAGCTGACTAGTAAAAGGTTTGAAACAGATAGTAAATAGCTGGAATAGTTTGCCGGTAGAAGTAATTAGTAGCACGTCTATAAATATGTCTAAAAATCGATTAGACGCATATGTTGATAGATTGGCATAGTTTAAGGTAGTAAAATTAAGGTTTTTGTGGTTCGAAACCCACGTAAAATTGTAGGTCCCCCTCCGCCACCACGGAGGACATGCGCAATACACAATTACAAACATGGTTAGGTTGACCAGCCATGAGTGGATCCTCTGGTCTTTGTTGGTCTGAAACATTATAACATCATAACAGATGTTATCAGTATTAGTAGTATTTTGGTTTCACTATTCTTATTACATGCTCACATTACATTTGGATGGCATGAAGCCACTTGGGGGCTTATCAAGGTTATTCAAGTCAGATAAATGGTCTGAAACTATAAGTTGTGATTGAATTTAGCAAAATATTTCATTTTGCTAGTTATCATTAAACTATTTACAAAACTATTGTAGTTATATTTAAGTCTTGGTTAAAGTTTACATTATTTTCAGAATTTACACTCTCTCTTTCATTAATGAAAATATCTTAATTTTCCTAAAACTATATAAAGCGCTACTATTTACCAAAACGTATAGAGTAATACACTCCAAGAATCTTCTACTCTATGACAAAAAGTATTTTTGCAGATCCAGTCTACAAGTCTGTTTTCTAATTTTCTTAGACTTTCAAGTTCTCGCACCAGATTCTAATAAGGAAAATTTAATAAAAATTAACCAAACCTGAAAACATTTTGAACAGCTGTATCATATCACCCTTCAAACAATGCCTCTCAAAATTAAACATACCTAGTTCTTTTAATCTTTCATTTTATTGCAACCTTCTTAAGCCGGAGACAAGTTTGGTTGCACTACCCAGCATACCTTCAAACACTTCTATATCCTGCCAATGGATGAAATCTTGCTTGAATGCAGTATTCTAAATGAAGCCTAAAATAAGAATTATATATTCTATGAATGATTTCCTTACTCTTATAACTGTCAGTCCTCTTAATAATATTTAACATTATATATACCTAATTATTTTAACAATCACACTGATGGTGTATAAACGAAATAATGTACTATAAAGATTGATTGGGGGTTAAATTTCCGATAGTGCAATATCACTGTTGTGTCTAGGACAAATTTAAATGGTGGCCACTAAGGTTCATAGCGTCACACACACACACACACACACAGATATATATATACAGTACCGTGAAAAATCAGAGACCACTTTAAAAAGAAATCTTGTCTCGTTACAGATCAACTGGGACCCCAGCTGATCATCCTAGATCAGGGAGGCCCTCTAAGCTTTCTCCATCTGATCTACAATATCTAAAGATTACTTCCCTTCCAGACAGACGCAAATCCAGCACTTCACTTGCAGCAGATCTCGAAAAAACAACAGGTGTTTCAGTTAATCCCTCTACTGTACGAAGGAAGCTTAACTCAGTAGGTCTTAAAGGACATGTTGCAGCAAAGAAGCCAATTTTAAGGAATGGAAATAAAGAGAAGAGAAGGAAATATGCTTTGGAACACAAGTATTGGACATCTGAGACCTACCTTACTGAATTAAGCTTCCTTCGTACAGTAGAGGGATCAACTGAGACACCTTTTGTTTTTTCGAGATCTGCTGCAAGTTAGGATTATAATGAGAAACGTTTTGAATAAATTTGTTTTTCAGAATTTAAGTGAATATGGCAATACTTTTAATTGTAAATATTGATATAACAGTAGCTTCGGAGCATTTACTGCAGATCCATCATTAATAGTTCGCTAAATCTTTAAACACATGTGTTATAAGTAATATAATGAATCGACCCTCAAGTCCAATTTATGCAGACTAGAGAGCCATCCAGCTTATAGAACTTTATACACTTAGGTAATAACCCATAAATTAGGATTATAATGAGAAACGTTTTGAATAAATTTGTTTTTCAGAATTTAAGTGAATATGGCAATACTTTTAATTGTAAATATTGATATAACAGTAGCTTCGGAGCATTTACTGCAGATCCATCATTAATAGTTCGCTAAATCTTTAAACACATGTGTTATAAGTAATATAATGAATCGACCCTCAAGTCCAATTTATGCAGACTAGAGAGCCATCCAGCTTATAGAACTTTATACACTTAGGTAATAACTTGGTTATACGTTAATATGAACCAGAGGTTCTAGTTAATATGTATTTTAGTATCAAAACCAATTTTCATTAGACAAATTATCTAATAGTTATCAGATCGACAGTGGTCTCTGACTTTTCCACAGTACTGTATACATACATATATATATATATATATATAATATATATAATATATATATATATATATAATTATATATATATATATATATATATACACATACATATATATATATATATATATATATATGATATGTGTACAATATATATTATTTTTATTTATCTTTTAAAATGGTAGCGGCTAGATTTATTAGTATGACGTCAAACACATGTGTATATCTTATCAGGCTCGCCATTGCCACTCCCCCAACTTCCCCCTCCACATAAATGCAATTCTGACCCCCTTTACATCTTTGCATCCCCCCATCCTCTAGTTAACCCCTCTATATCTTTACATTCCCCATCCCCTAGTTAACCCCTCTACAGTCTACATCTTTGCATCCCCCATCCTCTAGTTAACCCCTCTACATCTTTACACTCCCCATCCCCTAGTTAACCTCTCTACAGTCTACATCTTTGCATCCCCCATCCCCTTGTTAACCCCTCTACATCTTTGCATCCCCCATCCCCTAGTTAACCCCTCTACATTTTTGCTATCTATGTAAGGTAGGCATCTTAATAAGATGATGGTCAACTAGGATGTTTTTTTTAAAAATGGTTGTTTCTAAAGTTCATAGTATGACGTCACACACACACACACACACACACACACACACACACACACACACACACATATACATATATATATATATATATATATATATATATATATATATATATATATATATGTGTGTGTGTATATTAGGGTGTTTCATAAATTAAAAGTTTGGAAAAATTTTAATCCACATGGATCCCCTTGTTCCATTTGCTGAGGAGACTGATAAACCGAAGTATTAATTCAATAGTTTAAAGTTTACAGGTCCCCAGTTTGATGCTCTGGCAGATCATAAACGGAAAAAATTAAACAAAAATCTGTCAATGAATTTTTATTCAACAAACGAGTACCATTTCACTACACATTTTCACAAAGATACAAAAAACATAACCACTTCTTGCGAATCATTTGTCCATGAAATCCTTCTTGGTTTTATTCGGGTATTTCGCCCTATGCTGCATCACAGTTTTGAGCAAATACTGCTTCTGCTCTTCGTTCTTCGTCAGAAACAGTTGAACTCTTTGGTGAGCGCGATGGCTCTTTCGGCCCGATCGTTGACGACAGAGATTTTGTTAACAGTTGCCGCTGCTTGCTTGAAGCCCTCTACTTCAGTCCACTCGGCAACTGGCTTTTTCAAGAATTCTGTGTCCAAGTCGAATGCATGGAAGAAAGCCATCGTCTTTCCTGTCACGAACTCCGCCAGGTGTTTCGAGGCAAGATTCCTGACGTTCTTCCCTTGGGGTCGCTTGAGTTTCTTTTTCGATGCGGGCTTACCCAAACTGACGACCATCTGAGCCTTTTCTTCATCTGCCACAGCTGCGTCGAAGAACGCCATGGCAATAAGAGTCTCAGAGATGTACCATAGGTGTCGAGACATGGCTTCTTGCGCAGCGTTAACACACGAATATCCCGACATGGCAAAGGCTTCCGCGTCACGCAGAAATTCCAGATCAACTGCGGCAGCCTTGCTTGAGGTTGCAGCACGAGTCCAACCTCGGATGTAGACGAGGGACACGAAGAGACCTACGGCTGTCAGAGCTTCCAACTCGTGACTCGACATCTTGAACTGCTTCTTCAGTAGAATTACTTTCAAGGAGTAGATGGCTATCGCCATCCATCGAGCGTGATGGTAAGCGCCAGGGGCTCTGAGAGGGAAATCCACCACTTTTGCTTCTCCCAGGAAGATGAGAACCAACTGTAGCAGTTCCTTGTAGTCATCGCGCTGATGCGACGTGCTCACCATCCCTCTCACCAGCAGGACTGACTTCTCCCTCAGTTCCCTCATAGAGTCATTGACTTGAGCAAAATCGTACGGCCGCACGTCCAACCGGTCGATGAACTTCCATTGTGCCTGAAACCTCTTGAAAACGGGTATATCGGGGCCACTTGAAGGGCCGTATGCACGCTTGAAGACGGAGCTGAGGATGACTTCATAGATGTGATGCCGACAGGGGAAGTACATGAGTTCTCTGCCAAGACCTTTCTCAATCAGGACGCAGGCCCCGATATGAATCCCGGTGTTCGACGCTGTCGTGTCGAAAGACAGTCCCCGCACGCGCTCTTCCATCCTGTGTTCCTTGACCAAATCCAAGCAAACTCGCGCTATCTTCTCGCCGGTTCCGGACGTCACCTTGGGAACGCCGAGCAACTTCTCCTTGCCGTCGCCAGAGACGAGGACGGCGATCGGGTCAACGCTCTCCTTCCATTGCTCATTGTCAGGTAGGAGCTTACCGTCCCAATGCAAGACAAGAGGCTGACCAGGACAAACTTCGTCGGATTGATAACTTTCAGCAGCCACCTTCCTGAGAGCCTTGCGTGTGCGGTACATGGTACTGGCAGAAATGGACAGTTCATCCAAGTCAAAACCTAGTGATTTAGCCGCTGCAGCGTACGACATAGCTGAATCGCGGTACGAAATATTCAGCCGATCGTAGGTAGTCGTCACATCCTGTGAGATCAGATTCCTGCGTCGCTTCTTGGTATTT
Source organism: Bathynomus jamesi (assembly GCA_023014485.1). Taxonomy (NCBI): domain Eukaryota; kingdom Metazoa; phylum Arthropoda; class Malacostraca; order Isopoda; family Cirolanidae; genus Bathynomus; species Bathynomus jamesi. Next base: position 1,579,900 of record JAJOZX010000124.1, on the reverse strand, counting down.
CCCTTGGAGGAGGATGGAAAAACTTCCACGGTTGGGTCAACGACATCTGAGTCAGTCTCTGACGAAGTTGAAATCACTAAAGCCCCCGTATCTTCTGCAGCTCCTTGTTCCTTCCTGGCCTTCTCCTGTTGTTCCTTAATCTTGTCCAGCCTCTTCCTTTTCCTAATCTCCTTATAGTGAAGCTTCATGTCAACAGGGCCCATGCTGCAGGAATTTGGATCTTCACGCTGCATGTCGAGAAAGTGGATGTCCTCCTGATTCTTCATCATTTCCTTAGCCTGTGAATGAGCAATGTCCATGATCTCCTTCGCTATTGCCTCCTTGAACATCGCCTCCTTCACTCGGAAGGACTCTGCTTTATGTGACTTGTGCTTCACAAGCCGGTCGTATTCCTTGAGAAGGGATTCCATCTTCCTCAAGGCCGAATCTCGACGCATCATGGGGATTCTCGCTCTCTCCCAAAATATGAGACAGGCATCCAGGCACAGGTTCAGGCATTTAGTACGTCCAAATTTTTGCTCCTTTTGGTGGTAAAAGTACTTTTTGAGTACTTGCAACTGAGTTGGAAGGCCACTTGATGTGATGTTCGCATCCGTCTGGCCAATAAGAAACACTTCTGTTTTCGCTCTGGTAGACACCTGGAAAAGAAAACAAACTAAATAATTCCACAGAAATAATTTCACATCGTGCTGTGTACGCCGACTTGAGCGATGCCGCCAAACGGCTATGACACTGGTTCGAGTCCCAGTTACTGCTTTTCTTTATTTATAAAACTGATACGTGTACACTACGTTCTCTTTGACAATTCATTAATTAAATAAATTTCAATACCGCAGTAAAATTACATTAATTAGTATCATAAATAATTACCAGCTTAGTTGCCCAATATGCAACAGACTAATTAATTTCATGTAATATTAATAATAAATATCACTACCACAGTAAAGTGACAGAAATTAAATAATAATAAATTTCAATACCACAGTAAAATGAGATAATTAGTAGCATATATAATTACCTCCATAGTTGTCCAATAGGCTATACAACACGAACCGCTCAAGTGACGAAGAAAACCGTCTTCACTGCAGGCAGGCGAGAAATGAACTGACAAAAAGTCATCAAAGTTGGGGACCTCTAAATGCAGCGCGATCTGGTTCAAACTTGCACAAACGTGTTTACCTGTTCTTTTGAATACGGAGAAACGTGTGGATTAAAACTCCAAGCTCATTTTTATTTTACCCTATAGGTATGAAACACCCTAGTGTATATATATATATATATACTGTATATTTATCTATTTTCCAATTTATTTGAACAGTCTCAGTTTTATCAGTATTCCAATATAAAATTAATTCAATGAGTCATTTTGTGCACTGATCCCCTTTCAGGGTATGGAGTATATTTACAAAGCTGCTGCAGACCAGAGAGATAAAACGAAGAATGCCGAATGGGATAGGTTCCGCCCACAAAATGTATTTATGAAGCAGGGGTGCCGGGTAGGTAGCGGCCGCTAAATTTCATAGTATGACGTCACACACACACACACACACACACACACACACACATATACACATATATATATATATATATATATTTTTTTTTTATTTTAAAGTAGTAGCCCGTAAATTTCATAGTATGACGTCACACACATATAGAGAAATATATACACACACACACACACTTTTTTTTCTCGTCAGACTTCCCCTTAGTACTCCTCCAATTTCTCCCTCTACATAAATGGAACACCTGCCCCTCGACATAAATGCAACTCCCACCCCTTCTAAATTTTTGCAACCCCTATTCCCCAATTAGCCACTCTACATTTTTGCATTCCCATTTATCCCCTTATCTTATCACCTTTATCTTATCATCCCCCTAATTACCACCACTCTTCCTCCATTACCCCTTAATCTTATCCCAATTACCCCCACCCGAAACCCCCTCTACATTTTTTACTTAGGCCTCCGATTTGACGTGACAGTCGCAACACGGAGAAAACAGAATCCAAGTTTTGTGTACACATTGTTCATACTATGATAATTGTGCAAGATGATTAAAATATATTTTTGTTGTTGTTGTAAACAGACAATTAAGCTTTGTGCTCATATATAGTTTATCAAAATATCTTGCTCCAGAATTGAGATAGGGACGATAGTATGCTGTGATGGTCGCAATATTTTGTCGTGACGGTCGTAACATTTCTGAAGTGGGGCATATAAATTCAGCTTTCGCTCTTCCTTACGTAAACATCAAATTTTGCTTGGGATTCGTTGTCGTTCTTCCTGACATAAAAACTTTTGCTCGGGCTTCGCCTCCACTCTTTCTTACACACACACACACACACACACACACACACACACACATGTTTGGTTACTTTACAATATCGCGACATTTTCATATTTCAATTATCGATGACGACGTTTAGCCTAATCTATATTATAATAAGAGAGCTGTCCGTCTGTCCGTCACACTTTCAGAAATTGTGAGAAAAAATTGTGAGAAAAAATTTCAGAAATTGTAAAAAAAATTCAGAAATTGTATTACGGGCGGCAATGTGAAGCTTAAGATTTTCATGACTGTGTTCTTTTCTGTAGTTTAGCAATGGGGGAAGGGTGGGGGTGGGGGTAATGGGGTGTAGTAATGCCTAGTTAAGAATATTAATTTTTGTTTAGTTAAGATTATAATGTTTAATATAAATCATTTACTAATAATTGTGAAATTACGAAAAGTATGTTTGTTTTGAAATTGTTTAAAATGGGAAGAGTTGGCAATCCTGAACAGAGGCCGACAGAGCGGACTACCCCAAAGAGAGTCAGTCATTGGTAGCGCGATAAGCGTAAAGTTGGGGCCATGTAACCGTAAAATTAAATTAATTGTTTGTGCCCCTCTCCGACGTAAAATATTATAGTAAAATTCCTACTCGCATCCCTAAATTACTAAACCATTTTCGGAATTAAATAAAGTGTTAACAAGCGTTTAAAAGAGTGTTAATGAACCCCCCTTCCCCCTTTGTGTTGTAACGGCTTTCATAGCTCGGCGTGGCTACCATGAATATAATTGTAAAGTATTGTGGAAATAGTAAAGAGAGTGTAAAGATAAATGCAATAGAGAGCAGAAAGTAGAGTAAAATGAAGAAAGTAAATAATAAAAGTGATCACGACATTTTGGTGGCTAGCGGCGGTCTATACATCATATTTTGTATGAGGCTTACCCACGTGTCTATTATTTCGATTAAAATTCTTCCGACCCGGTATAATAGCCAATAGCGTTAATGAAATTTTATTTCGATTCTTAAAATATCTAAATGCAAAGTTTACCCCGTTTGCAGGCAAATTTCGATTTTCATTCCTTAAAATTCATTGTAAATGTAAATTCAAAATGGCGCCCCCATTACTTTCCAAATTATTCTGAGTCGCGTCGCTTCAAAAAAGTTCGCGCGTCAAAATTTTTTGTTTGAGATGAGTCTAGAGACTCAAAACTTCTTTTAGTCGTTGCGGAGTCGGTTTTCCGTTGGAGTCAAAACATTTGAGTAACATTAAATTTCAGAGTCGTTTGTTTCCAAATTCGTTAGCTTTCGTTCAGCCCGTCGGAGAGATATATTTCAAATTGTTCGTTGTAGCCGATGACTCGTTCTTTTCACTTCATTTCGTTCACTTTTTCTCCTGTCATCAAACCTACCTACGTTTGTCTTTTTTGTGTTTAAACTTTTGGAATTAGTGATAATTGTGATAATCATAATAATAAGAATAACGATTAATAAATAAATTTTACTAAATTTGTACGTAAGTGAATTATGTTAGTTTAAATACAGTGTGATACACATTTTATACGGTCCTTTAAAAATGTTTGAGCGAAAATTTGTACCGCATTTCTAGGTATATATACTATACATATATAGTATTGTAAGACATTTCATGAACATGTAAAATTTTCTGGGATTCATTAGCAGATTTTTTATTATATTTCGATTGGTTGTATATAATAATAGGCTTATTTTATTGTTTATGTAGGTTTACGGGCCTTTTGCTTCGCTTCGCTTCGCGCTAAATAGAATTAAGTTAAATTTTAAGGGACAGTCGAAAAATAATCTTAAACATATTAATTTGTCAGATTATAGGCTGGTCGTATAGGATTGTGTTAGACTTCAAAATAAGCTAAATTCGTTTAACTGAAATAGAGAAATTGTGTTGTGAAATTTTCTATAAAATTTTTTGGATTTTTTTTATATACTCATTAATTATATACTTACATATTAACTTATACGTATATATTAGTTATATATATAATTATATATATTTATACACTCGTAAAATTTGGTAGGTAGGCTGATCTATTTTTTTTTCTCTCCGTTCCTTTCGTTCATTTTCACGACAATTCCGACTAATATTTTGTAAAATGGCAATTGTATTGTACTAAAGAAAGATTTCTTGTAGGCCTATCGTTAAATATTGTTCGGATATTGACCGTCACTACGGTATATGTCTATTGAGTATTAAATTCTTAGCTATTTAACAAAATTTTAATTGGTTTAACATAAATAATCATAGGATTTTTTTTTTAATAAGCACAAATGTTATGCATTAAATTCTAAATTGTTCTTTCCACACGTAACATGGAATTTATTAATTATAGGCCTAAAAGTGCGGCAGTAAATTTTATTTTTATTGTGGGGGCCTATGTGAGTTATGTTACACTTATTTTACGAAATCTGGATATTAAGATAATTTTTTTTGAATTACAGAAATTTGTGTAGAAAATTCTTTTCATATATTGTTTACGTTTTATAAATTCATTCAATTTTATTTGCATAGGTAGGCCGATTTTTATTTCTTTCTTCCAGTTCAATGAAAATGGTTAAATTTTTATTTGGAATTTAGATTGTATTGTAAAAAGGATGTTTTGAGTTGATATTTTAATTTGGGTATTGGAAATGAAAAATGTCCTTTTTTTTTAGTTCGAGCGTTTGCATAGAAAAAATTACAAAATTATGTCAGGATATAATGCAGTTTCATTCGGTTAGGGATATTTGCATAGAGGTTCGCTTACAAACAAAGCGACCGCTCTCAATTATGCAATGTTTTGTTTTTGTTTACAGTAGGTTGCGTGTATTTTTGAGTGCATATGATCTATTCTTATTTAGTATAACGATGCAAATTTGTAGTTTCACTTGGAAACGATAAATTACTGGGATTTTTGTGATTTGCAAACCATACTGAGGTTCCTGTTGAAGGAGAGAGTTGTATCTCAGATGTAATTTGCGAATTGCGAGTTCAATTCATATGAAATTTAACGTTTCAAGTTGGAATTACTGTATTAAAGTAATTTTCGGTAGTAAATTTTATTTTTTTTAACTTTTTAATAACTGTTTTGGAAAATTGTTATTGTTTAAACCTTCAGTCGGGTACTAATGCATTTAAAACATTGGCTCGAGTGTTCCCACGGAAATGGAGACTTCTAGATAGCCAGTAACGTTTTTGTGGCGTCTTTGTGTGCTCCTCCTCAAAGGGCAAGAAGGTTCATGATTGTCAGAGAAGCGATGACATGAAGTTTCTGGGGTTCATTTTTGTCTTTTGTATTTAAAAGTATTGATGTGATTTCTAACGGTAGTTTGAACAATAATATTTCTTAAATTACACTAAGTTACTATGTATGGGCGCTTTTATATTTTTACTGTACAATTTTGTTTCGTGCGGTTTATGACCTTTTTTATCTTCTCCGCTGTAACTGCCATAAGTGACCTTATTGGTAGCTAGATGTGATTAAAATTTTGCAAAATTTTGAGATGTGTAATTTTTTTTTCCGTGAATTTGGCCAGAGCAAATGTGTAGTTATTGTTTCGAAGTGAACTGTCGAGAAAATTCGGTAAATTAAATATTAAATAAATGATAAGCAGTACAGAAAAATGTTTCGAATATTTGTTTTCAAAATTTCAAAAGGCTCGGTTTGGAGGCAACCAAGTTGAATCCGAGTTCCATCCATTGAGTTTAGTCGACCGGATAGGTGATCGATCACCAATGATGAGAGAGAAGAGAAACCAACTGCGCAGGGACTTGGCGCAGGATGGTTTCGGAAGAGAAGAGATAGAAGAGAGGAACCGAATGCGCAGGGACTTGGCGCAGGACAGTTTCGGAAGAGAAGAGAAGAGAAATTTACGTGTGCAGGGTCTTGGCACACGAAAGTTTCGATTGAAGATGGTCTACTGGTATTTTTCGGGCAGTAGCTGGTCACGCTGCTCGAATGCTTCGCTAAATATGTGTCGTAGCACGCGGTAGGCAAGCCACGAGAGCTTGAACGGGTGTCTAAGACTGTACTGTCCATACAGACATACAGTAGGTTCGTTGGGAAACGGCCTACGGCGGAGTGATCGTTTGATTGTTGCCAGTAGAAGAGTCTTTCAGCTGGACGTAGGAAGAGCAGCGTTCACCGACAAAAGTGGAGATGAGACAAGGCGAGTTTCTTCATCAACTTCTAGAATTGCAAATTCCGTCCAATTCTGGCGCGTGGTCCCGCTTTCAGTATATCTCCCCCCCCCTGATCCTTTTAGAATTGGACGTCTCTCTTGTTTTTTTTTTCGCCATTTGGAGAGAGAGCGGAACCATTATAGCGTGCTGCCCTGTTGCATGTTGATTGATGCAATCCTTTGCATTCTAGCGAAGTGAGCAGGAGAGCTGCGATTGAAAATTGAAGAAGTCCGTTGTCAGCTTGCGGATTGTGATCTAAACAACGTCCAGCAAATTAATGTACTGATTATTATGTAATGAAATTATAAGTGAAAGGGTGCGATTATTGCCCATATTTGTTGCATTTTTCGTGAAATAGTATGTGCGCTCTTGGTCAGTATTTTATGTAAACTTTTTCTTATTTTTTTTCTATGTTGCCCTGATAGTAACTGTATAACTATACAAATAATTGTTTCAAATGTAAAGCGATCTTTGATGAGGAATCGCTGGAATAGATTGTGAACTTGAGATTGGTGTAGCCACTGTAAGAAAATTTTCCGTTATTTTTTTTTGCATGTGTAGATTAGTTACAGGTTGTAATTTAATTATTACTGTGAAATGTTATTTTATGCAAACGTGAAAATTATAAAGTTTTCGATTTTTATAATATGATACAAAATATATGTGTGGAATTTGTCATTCTAATTATTTCTTGTCTATCAACTTTGAATTTGTTAAAGAAAAAAAAAAAAAATTGCCAAATATATACATTTGTTGAATAAATTTATTAAATTTGTTAAACGATATTAATAAGTTTTCCTAATGAAAAACTTATTTTCAAGGGGGTGATGCGAGTGTAGTAATGCCTAGTTAAGAATATTAATTTTTGTTTAGTTAAGATTATAATGTTTAATATAAATTTACTAATAATTGTGAAATTACGAAAAAGTATGTTTGTTAGATTGTAATTGTTTAAAATGGGAAGAGTTGGCAATCCTGAACAGAGGCCCACAGAGCGGACTACCCCCAAAAAGAGTCAGTCATTCGGTAGCGCGATAAGCGTAAAGTTGGGGCCATGTAACCTTAAAATTATATTAATTTTTTGTGCCCCTCTCCGACGTAAAATATTATAGTAAAATTTCCTACTCGCATTCCCTCAAGTTACTTAAAGCATTTTCGGAATTAAATAAAGTGTTAACAAACATTTAAAAAGAGTGTTAATGAACCCCCCTTCCCCCTTTGTGTTGTAACGGCTTTCATAGTCTCGGCGTGGCTACCATGAATATAATTGTAAAGTATTGTGGAAATGAGTAGAGAGCGTAAAGATAAATGCAATAGAGAGCAGAAAGTAGAGTAAACAACGAAGAAAGTAAATAATAAAAGTGATTCACGACAGGGGGATGGGTGGGGTAATGGGGAGGGGTGGGGGTAATGGGGGAGCGGGTTAGCCCCAAAGTTGTATGAATGGGGGTGAGGAGGTTTTGGGAGATACCAGATTCAGAAATGTTGACACAATGTGAAGCTCAAAATTTTCACGGCTGGGTTCTTTTTTTATAGTTTAGCCTGTCGAAGCGGCGGGAACTGTACTAGTCTATATTATAATAAGAGAGCTGTCCGTCTGTCCGTCTGTCTGTCCGTCTGTCCGTCACACTTTCAGAAATTGTGAGAAAAAATTGTGAGAAAAAAATTCAGAAATTGTATTACGGGCAGCAATGTGAAGCTCAAGATTTTCACGACTGGGTTCTTTTTTTGTAGTTTAGCCTGTCTAACTGTCAGCGAAGCGGCGGGAACTGTACTAGTCTAAATAACATAAGTAAATCTAAGTTTACCTAACAAACCTAACCCAGCATAGTGTTAAACCAATGAGCATTTCCCTTCGACATCGTATGAGCTTCCATAATTATATTACTCTGTATAAAACGTTAGTGTTACTATTTGTCTATTGTTTTAAGTAAGATCGGAAGATGTTTAAAATTTATTTGTTAAGGTAGGCTAAGGATATTTTTACTTATGATAAAGATAATTGTTAAATAAAGAAAATCTAATATAAATATAACATTTCAGGAAATAAAAGGCAAATTTCAATGTCACTAATTCCAAAATGAGCATAATTTGTTTAATTAAAAAAAATGTTACAATTAAATAAATACTTTGCCAAAAAATTTAATTTTTTTCAACCTCCCCAAAAATGTAACAATTTTTTATTTTACCTAAAATAAATTTATTTGTGAATTACTCAAAAAAGGTGTTTTTGTTTGAAGCCAAAGATTTTTCTCGAAAAAATATTTTTGTGTGTAGTTAAATATTGTTGCTTATAAAAAGAGATACGTTGTATAGATTTTGCTCCATCGACTAAAAATATTTGTTTACTGCATCAAATTATTATTATTATTATTATTTATATATATATATATATATATATATATATATATATATATATATATATATATATACACACTGCATTATTTTAATACAGGGTGTCTCAGAAGTCGCGCACCATAGGCTTTATTCATATTTACGAGGTTTACGAGTCGAAATGGTTTATAAGTGATGTTTAATTACAATATACATTCGATAATGTTCGAATAATAAAATTGTTAGTATGTACAGTTAATCAAACAGTTATCTTAAAATAATTAAACTGAATGAAGCTACATTAGCCAATGGTGTCTGAGAAGTCGCGCACCATTGGCTAATGTAGCTTCATTCAATTTAATTATTTTAAGATAGCTTTTTGATTAACTGTTCATACTACTTATTTTAGTATTCGAACATTATCGAAAATATATTGTAATTAAACATCACTTATAAACCATTTCGTCTCGTAAACCTCGTAAATCTGAATAAAGCCTATGGTGTGCGACTTCTGAGACACCCTGTATATGCATTATTTTATATACTGCATCAAATTATTATTATTATATTATATATATATATATATATATATAATATATATATATATATATATATATATATATATATGAAATAGGATCCCTCCTAAGGAGACGTAATTTTACATTTAGGATAAAAACGAAGACGTAGAGCAAGAAAGTCATTATATTTGGCTGCAGCCGACGTTTCGGGCAACTCTACCCATTTTCAAGGCCTAATAAAATAAAAGGCTAAAATTAATGCATGACAAAAAAAAAAAAAAAAAAATTATACGAATGTCAAAAACAAACTAATTCATAGCACAGATAAAACCACTTAAAGAATAAAAATTAAAAAGCGTAAAACAAGCATAAGCCAAAAACAAATTAAAATTATATACATGACAAATAACACATGATAAAAGTAAAACTTTAAAACTAAAAACATTCAAACAAATTAGTTAAAATTAGTTAAAAACTTCACTAATAAAAGGTTAAATGAAAAAACGCAAAAGTGCACGAAAACATACCATGCTCACTTGACATCCTCAAACAACTGAGGCGAAAAGGAGACAGGGTCAAGGGGAAAACAGAAAAATTTTATTAGGCCTTGAAAATGGGTAGAGTTGCCCGAAACGTCGGCTGCAGCCAAATATAATGACTTTCTTGCTCTACGTCTTCGTTTTTATCCTAAATGTAAAATTACGTCTCCTTAGGAGGGATCCTATTTCATATGTATCTACGCGTTATGGACTAGAGGGTTTGAGACTCCACCGTAAACTTGAAAAGTCTGTCAGAAAATTCAAGAAGATTGAATTGGACCTTGAATTTTTAGAAATCTGCCGGAATAGTGGCGTCTTTCCTAATTTTATTTATTATAAACTGTATCGTAATTCACTCTATTCTTCAGAGTTTTATAGGTCATCATTGGTATATTATCTTAACAATGAAATTAATTACAAATTTAAGCTTAAGCATGATATTTCGAACAAGATTTGTGCTCTTAAAAGCCAGTTGAAGGCCTTGGTCTCTTTTGTGATTATGCGTGCATAGTGTCTAATATTCATGTTTCCTCCCTTTCATATGTACGTTCTATTTCCCGGATTCATGACCGCAAGCTTTTTAGGTTAAACCTATCTCGCCCTTATTTTCTAGATCCTGGTCAGGTCATTAGGAATTTATCTGACTATACCCTGTCAAAGCGTGAAAGTTTTCTCTTGTCTCTTGGCCTTAAGTTCAAGTTTCCCAACTTGCGTTTTAAACCTGCTGACTTTTATTTTTATTTTGAAAGGATAGCCCATGATCTGAAGGTTCTTCCAACCGTTGATGCTAATGATTTTGGTAAGGTTAGACAACATATTTCCAATTGTCCCATGAATTGTTTTTTAAAATTAAAGCTTTTAAGTTTTCTACAATTTTTCTGCATAAGGAGGACCGTGAAATTTTAAAAAGCTTGGGTGTAAATGAATCTATTTTATTACTAAACCAGATAAGGGTAGCGGTGTTGTGGTTATGAATAAAACTGATTATATTAAAAAAATGCTTGATATTCTTTCTGATTCATTAAAATTTGTTAAGGTAGATGAACAGGTTTCTAAAATTATTCAGCGATTGGAAGACAAGGTTAACCGTGTTTTGCTTAAGCTTAAACATGATTGTGTTATTAATTCCTCCACTTATGATGAATTGTACGTTTCAGGCTCTTATTTGGGCCTTATGTATGGTCTGCCTAAGGTTCATAAAGTCGGTGTTCCATTGCGCCCAATTTTAGCGTCTTATCCTTTGGCTAATTACAAACTTGCCAAATTTCTTGTCCCATTGTTATCATCATTTACTGTGAACTTGTACAGTGTTAAGGATAGTTTTTCTTTCGTGTCGGAAATTAAGAAGTTTAATATGAATTCTTTGTTTATGACAAGTTTTGATGTATCTTCCCTCTTTACAAATGTCCCCTTGGATGAGACCATTACAATTATTTTAAATAAAGCTTTTCCACAGCCGGACTCACTTTTTCACGGCTTTGGCAGAGCACAGTTTGAGCAGCTTCTGAATTTGGCTGTCAAGGATAACTTTTTTAGTTTTCAAGGGGTAGTTTACCGTCAGTTGGATGGAGTGGGGATGGGGAGCCCCTTGGGTCCCGTTTTTGCGAATATTTTCATGTCTCATCTTGAGGAAAGGGCTTCTGTGAGTGCCCCCCTCACCTGAAGCCGAATTTGTACAGACGTTATGTTGATGACACGTTTGCTTTATTCCAAACGGATAATCAATCAGTTCAGTTTTTAAATTTTTTGAACACACTTCATAAGAATATTATATTTACGCAGGAAAAGGAAGTTCAAGGTTCTATTCCTTTCCTTGATGTTTTGGTTTCCAAATCAGGCTCAACTGTTTTAACTTCTACATACCGGAAGCCTACTTTTACGGGTTTAGGTTTTAATTTTTATAGTTTTTTGCGATTTTAATTACAAACTAAGTTCGATTCGCACTTTAGTGCATAGAGCTTATAATATTTGCTCAAACTTTGCTCTGCTTCATAATGAGTTTGAATTTCTTACTGATTTTTTCTTTAAAAATGGTTTTCCACGGGTTCTTGTACAAGGTATTATTGGTAAATTACTTAATAATGTTTATTCCCCCAAACTTATCCCAACGTATGATGTTCCTAAGAATTGTAAATATCTTGTTTTACCTGACCTCTACCAATTTAACACTGTTGTGAAAAAGCAATTGTTGAGTGTGGTGAGGAAATTTTATTTTCACACTGATTTTAAGGTTGCTTTTGTGAATAATAATACCCTTGAATGTTTTTTCCGTTGTAAGGACAAAATCCCCCCTGCGATGAACTGTTCTGTCGTTTATTTGTTTACCTGCCCTGGGTGTTCCCAGGGAACTACGTTTGGCAGCACAGTTCGTTCTTTGCAGGCGAGATTTTGCTCCCATATGGGTATTAGCCATAGGACAGGGAAAGTTTTATCTAAAAAGGAACAGTCTGCCATTAGAAATCATTCTGTTAAGTGTAAAGTTGATATTTCCGTTAATAACTTTAAAATTCTTAAATCATTAAAATGTCCGTCCTCTCTCCGTATTTATGAATCTTTGTGCATTAAATTTCTGAATTCCAGCTTAAATATTGATTCCAGCTGTTACCCCCTTTATATTAATTAGAATGCCTACCAACTAAATTTTTCTGTTTTCCCCTTGACCCTGTCTCCTTTTCGCCTCAGTTGTTTGAGGATGTCAAGTGAGCATGGTATGTTTTCGTGCACTTTTGCGTTTTTTCATTTAACCTTTTATTAGTGAAGTTTTTAACTAATTTTTAACTAATTTGTTTGAATGTTTTTAGTTTTAAAGTTTTACTTTTATCATGTGTTATTTGTCATGTATATAATTTTTAATTTGTTTTTGGCTTATGCTTGTTTTACGCTTTTTAATTTTTATTCTTTAAGTGGTTTTATTCTGTGCTATGAATTAGTTTGTTTTTGACATTCGTATAATTTTTTTTTTTTTTTTTTGTCATGCATTAATTTTAGCCTTTTATTTTATTAGGCCTTGAAAATGGGTAGAGTTGCCCGAAACGTCGGCTGCAGCCAAATATAATGACTTTCTTGCTCTACGTCTTCGTTTTTATCCTAAATATATATATATATATATATGTACACTGTATATGGGATTGAACTGAGACTGGTCCCCTGAGGTTTTTTCATGAAACACACAGACGGTGCGTGGAACAAGGAACTCTTCTAGGAAAATTAAATCCACTGTAGTCCGTATAAGAAATGGTACCTGACAAACACTATAGTTTTTTCTTTTTAATGGTGTTAGCCCGACGTTGGCAATGGGTCACTCGCAAAGAGGCCCCAAAATATAGCTTCCCTCACCAGCTATCTGCAAAGCAGATAGGATTCAGCTTTGGGACAGGATCTAAGGGTTACAGCTACACCTAGCCTACTATATTCAGAACCTCAATATAAGCAAAAGACTCATTGCATTCACGTCGGATTGAATCCATCACAGAAAAAGGAGTAACTATTGTATTTTTAGCCAAAAACGAAAACTTAAACCTCAACTGGCAAAACTGAGCGTCCATTTTTCAAGGCACATAACATGTCAGTTTCATAATGGAATTTACTCAGAATGGTCCCCTGAGGTTTTTTCATGATACACACAGACCGTGCATGGAACAAGGAATAAGTGGATTTAATTTTCCTAGAAGAGTTCCTTGTTCCATGCACGGTCTGAGTGTACTGTGTATCATATATATATATATATATATATATATATATATATATATATATATATATGAATAAATACATATACACAGGGTGTTTCAGGAGGAAAGGTCAATACTTCGGGAGGTGATAGTATCGGTCATTGTGAGAAAAAAAGTTCATATGAACGTGTGTCTAATTCTGAATGGTTACGAAGGTAGAGCTGTTTGAATCTACAAATACAAAAGCATTGTTAATGGTAATCAAGAAAGAGAAACCAATTACTGTTTCTAACATTTAATGTTTAAACATTGGCATTTTGAATGGTATCAGATACAGAAATGACAAATTTGTTACAGTTTACAATACGTTTTCGAAAATCCCACCGTCAACCTCAATGCACTTTGCAACTCGTGTGCGAAGATCGCGTGTTGTTCGTCCGAGTTGATCTTGACGTTCCTTAATGCGGGCAGCAGCATCCAAAATGCGCGCGAGCAATTCGTCTCGTGTATCCACCTTTCTTTTGTAAACTTGATTTTCATCCACCCCCACAAACAATAATCTAATGGAGAGAGGTCTGGACTCTGGAGACCTTGGTGGCCATTGAATGGGACCACCGCGGCCGATCCATCGACGAAGGAAAGTTTGATTTAGGTATTGCATCACCAGACGGGTAGAATGTGGAGGAGCTCCGTCATGCTGAAAGTACATACCAGCGCGTGTAGCCAAAGGAACATCCTCCAATAGTCCTGGCAATTCATTTTGCAGAAATTCTAGGTAACTTTGTCCTGTAAGACGATTCTCTAAAGTAACAGGGCCAATCAGCTGATCATTGATGATACCACACCACACATTGGCAGAGAAGCGATGTTGAAAATTTGTTTCCACAGTGACATTTGGATTTTCGTCTGACCACCGATGAGAGTTACGAGTGTTGTTGATACCGTCACGGGTGAAAGTAGCTTCATCGGTGAAAAGTATTAATCGAAGCAATCGGCGATTAGCATTTACCCAATGACAAAATTTCAGTCGCATGGCAGCGTCTCCTGGTTGAAGGTGTTGTACACGCTGTACATGATATGGATGCAAGCCTTCCTCACGTAATGTTCGCCATACTCTTGTGTGTGTGGTGTGGTACACCGAGACGTGTAGAAATTCTTCGTGAGCTAGTAGTAGGACTACGCTCTACCAACTGAAGAATGTTTTCCACTTCATCCACATCTTGTTGACCTTCACGTTCAGATGAAACATGAGCGCTGGGAAGTGTACGAATCTCACGCAATGTGTTGAAAACCCTGGTAAACACTCTTTGATCCGGAATTCTGCGGTTCGGAAACCGTCGACGGTATTCTGCAACAGCAGCTGTTGCACTTCCATCGCAAAAACCGTAGACATACACCATATCTGCATATTCGGCATGTGTGAAGGTGTGTGGCATTCTTGACACTGCTTCAAACACCAAACAGTGTCACTCACAACAGTCAGCTGTCGATTGGCTTATGTTACATGCTTACATTACAGCTTACATAGTTCAAGGTTATATGGGAGGGAAGGGGGAGGAAGACCTGCGCGCGCATCAGATTCAAACAGCTCTATCTCCGTAACCATTCAGAATTAGACACATGTTCATATGAACTTTTTTTCTCACAATGACCGATACTATCACCTCCCGAAGTATTGACCTTTCCTCCTGAAACACCCTGTATATATATATATATATACAGGGTGGGCCGAAAGTCTGGATCCATAGGAAAATATTTATTTTAATACATAAATTACAACAAATGGTAAATACTTAAAATGAATATCAACTTTAACTCGTAAATGCGTATCCGTGATACTGTACAGTGGTTCGTACTCCAGTATAAACAACAAATTATAACAAATGCTCAAATTGGCGGCCTCTGACATCGAGACACTTAGGGATGGAATTTATGATTTGTAATAATTCTTCGAATTGACGTTCTCGAGATGCGTGTTTCATTTGATAATCTTCTTGTTGACTTTACTGGACTATTCGTTAAAGTTTCACATACCATTGCAGAGGTATTTTCATCAGTTGCAGTTTTTGGACGACCAGAACGCCGTCGATCATGTACACTTCCTGTTTCTTTGAACGTTTAAACAACTTGCCAACAGTCGCATGTGTTACTGGATGCTTATCAGGATGATTTCTATTGAATTCGGTAGCAACTTCTCTATGTGTAGCGCCCTGTCTTGCGTACATGAGCACAAGTTCTACCCGGTCTTCTGTTGTTAGATTCGAAGCCATTTCTGGGCTGAAATAAAAAAAGTATTTGAGTATTTATACTGGAGTACGAACTACTGTACAGTATCACGGATACGCATTTACGAGTTAAAGTTGATATTCATTTTAAGTATTTACCATTTGTTGTAATTTATGTATTAAAATAAATATTTTCCTATGGATCCAGACTTTCGGCCCACCCTGTATATATACACACCTGCGTTGCGTTGGGCACTCTTCACAAGAAAGGTCAAGCTGGTGGCCCACCTCTTGTCCTGGTTTGGTAGAGGAGCGAGTTGCTCTTTTGCGATTCCCATCGCACATAGCCAGGCACACCCGGCTCATCTCTCTGGTACCGTCCTGAGTCAGTACAGTATATATATATATGTTAACCCCTCCGTCTATGGCCTTGGGCGGTTCGACGTTGACGGGGGTTCTGGTTAGGTGGCAGCAACTGATTTGTTACTTTGGAGTAGCTGGTACCGTGTAGGGAATCGCAGTAGTTTCTCTTACTACGCTCCGATTTCTTCTTGCAGTGGATCAGAGGATTCTGTAAAACTTACTAAATTCTCTAACGGTTCCCCGATTCTTCTTGTAGCGTATCGGGGAAATTATTTTTTCTATTTTAAGATTAAGTTCTCTGAAGAAAGCAAGGCTCGAAGGAGAAGACAAAGATATTCTCTTACTGTAGTTTACTGCTTCTAAAATGTTACAGGTAATGCTCAGCCTCTCGGTCAGATTAGAATGATCGGAACAAACAGAATGCCAAATTTTAAAATTATTCAAGTTTATATACACAAATTTTGGTAACATCATTATTATTTAATGTTGACCTGTTTTGTTTTTTCATTCGCAATAGGCTGAATTTTTTTGCAAAATATTTGAAGGTACATTTTTTAGCTGTAACAATGTTTAGACAGATAATCAAGATATTTGAAGATGAAGCCATATTTTTATTTTAAACCACATATTGACAGATCTGATGTTATGATCTGCTGAGTTATTAACTAAAAATGGAAATTGAAATATGCATTTTATTATGGATTTTATTATGCATTAAACATGCATATGAGCCAACATTAAATGCTTAAAATTTAAAATTAAGTGTTAAGCAAGACATGACTTCCTCTCTTATAACTAAGAGAGAATGCATAAAGAAAATGAACAATGCGGGATTTAACATGATTACATGATTAAGCTAAGCCTAAAATATGATTAAGTAATTTAAAAAAGAAGTAATTCATCAATTATTCAGCAAAAATAAAATAGAAAGAAAATAAAAAAATTTCCCAAACCTTACGTTTTATATACAGTTAGTGTGTCACACGAGTTTGGACTTTATATGCAAAATGAATATAAGAATTATTCGTTATCCATTTTTACATATATATACAGGGTGTCCGAGAATTATCTGTACAATTTTTGGCTGTTATTAAAAGTCAACCATGAAGTGTAGAAATTCCAGTGTTGTCCCATTTTACAGAGAATCTCATTACCTTTTTTCTGATATCATGTTTTGACAAGTTTTTTAGAAATTCCAGTGTGTCCGAACATTATCTGTACAATTTTATCTTTTAATAAAGTTCTTGATAACACACGTAAAATTCTTAAACAAGATTATTTAGAATCTGTATTTTCAAAAGTTTCTTTTATTAAAGTAACGTTGTTACAAACATTCGATATGTGCACCATTAGTGATTCGCAAAACATCCAATCGATACTCCAAATGTTGCCATGTACGCTGCAGCATATCCACATCAATTCGCTCAATAGCAGCTGTGATTCTTGCTTTTAAATCATCAATGTCTGTCACCCGCGTACATTTCTAAAAAACTTGTCAAAACGTGGTATCAGAAAAAATGTAATGAGATTTTCTGTAAAATGGGACAAACTGGAATTTCTACACTTCATGGTTAACTTTTAATAACAGCCAAAAATTGTACATATAATTCTCGGACACCCGGTATATAATTCATTTTGTAAAACGAAACAAGAATTCGACTGTTTAGAAACGAAACAACATTTTTATTGCAATTTATATTTGTCCGGGTTCACAAAGGCTTTTTCTCTGCGTACCTTCATACTGTAGAAGAATAAACAATTTTCGTCCGTTTGTTTTACTTCAAACCCACGAGACACAAATTTTAAATGCAACTTCACAAATTTTGGCCCAGTGTCCTCATTGTGTAACTCAAAATTATGATACCTGTGGTATTTTGTAAATTTACTGACCGACTGGCCTTTCTGGATTTCCCAAAAGTGTATGGAAATTTGTAGAAACGTGGTGGGATTATGTTAGTCAGACTTTGATTACACTTTATTTCTAATAGCAGTGTTGTCAGCAAATCATGTTTTAAAAAGTCGAGCAAACTCTCCAAATTAGTGTAGTCCTTTCACGCTTCTACGAATTTTCATACAATTTGTAAAATTCAGTAAAGCCAGTCGTTCAGTAAATTTACAAAATACTGGAGCCATAATTTTGAGTTCCTTATCTGAAACCAATGAGTCAAAATTTGTGAGGCTGCATTTAAAATCTAAGCGCCTCGTAAGCTTTATGTAAATGTTAAGCTTTCGCTGGCTCGAAATTTTTTGTTTTAGAGCTTTGTATGAAATTATTGTTATTGTTGTTTAGCCGATCAGCCCACCCTGATCGAGCAAGCGGGCGGCACGCAGGTAACCGATCGCCCTCTCCGGAGTGGACCAGAGGTTCAGCGCACTAGTGATGTTGTGTTGTGTTCGTTGTTGTGCTAGAGCGGTACAGTCTGTCATAATGTGTTCAATTGTTTGTGGTGTGTCCTGGCACAGGTGGCAGGTGTCGTCTATGGAGTTGTCTAGTCTGTGTTTATATGTCCGTAAGTTGGGGTGATGTCCACATCGGAATCGTGCTAAGTTAACTCGATCCGATCTGCTCAGGCTGATCTCTGACCTGTTAATGGGTGGAGGCTTCGCACCTAGGACCGCATTCGGACCGAGTCGTGTCAGTGCTTTGTGGGTTAGGTGTGTGTGTATGTGTTTTCTGTACTGTGTGATGTCTGTGGGGCGTGGTATGGAATGGAGTATTTGGTTATAATGTCTCTCTGGTGTTACCTTAATGGTGCGAGGTGTTGGTGCATGGTTGTACATATAGTGGCAAGGGTGTTGTGGGTTAGTTGTCGCTGCTGCCATGAATTGTGTTCCCCTCATGTCTAAATGTTCCCTAACTTTTAGTATTTTTGTTTCTGTGTGCAAGTGTTCTATTGGTGTTGTTTGAGTGCATCCTGTAATGATACGAAGTGCGTTGTTTTGTATTGTTTGTAAGGTGCTTATGTGTGTGTTTGAGATAATGGGTGCCCAGCATGGGCTAGCATAGTCCATAACTGAGCGAATATATTGTTTGTATATGAGTGATGTTGTTTCCTGCTGGTGTCCAAAGTTTGTGCCTGTTAGTACCCTAAGCGTGTTAAGTCTTGACGTACATTTGTTTTTAATGTCCTGAATGTGGTTTGCAAAAGATAATGATGTGTTGTATGTGACACCAAGTATTTTGGTTCTGTGAGTGTGTGGAATGTTGATGTTGTTTAGTGTAAGCTGTGGAATTACCTGGTGTTCTTTTGTGTTGCTTGTAAGCAAGGTGATGGTTGATTTTGTGGGCGCTACTTTGAGTCTATTGTGTGTGAGCCAGTCTTGTATACTGTTTATGTATGTTTGTAGGTTATTTGTAGCGGTGTCAATGTTGTTGTGGGTGGATGTTAGAGTGATATCATCTGCATATGATGATAAGGTAAGCTTGTTATCTATGGGTGTTGGAATGTCATGCATGTATAAGTTGAAGAGTGTTGGTGAGAGAACAGAGCCTTGAGGGACCCCGTTCGGAAAAAGCTTGTTTTTGGATGACTTGCCATTAAATGTGACATGTGAGTATCTTCCTGAGAGATAGTTGCTCAGCCACCTTTTGGTGTTATTGTGCATGTTTGTGTTGAGTATTTTGTTTATGAGAGGGAAGCGTGGGATAGCATCAAATGCTTTACTAATGTCTATTGTCGCTAATAGTGTACGTTGAGCTGGTCGTCTGGAGTTGATGCCATCCATGATGTGCTGCGTGAGGTTAGTGAGTAATGTCGTGGTTGAGTGGTGAGGTCTGAATCCATGTTGAGTAGGCGATAGTGGAATGTGTGGGCTGGTGATTTGTAAGATTAGTCTTTCTGTTACTTTGGAAGGTGGGCATAGTAAAGTAGTGGGTCTATAGGAAGCTGGTTCTGTTGGATTTTTGTTTGGTTTGAGTAGTGTAATAATTTTACCTTGTTTCCATATGTCAGGAATAATACAGTGTTGGTATGAATATGTGCTGATATTTGTGAGAGCTAGTATTCCTTGTGGGCCCAAGTGTTTAAGGTGTATGTTAGATATGTTGTCTGGTCCAGTAGCCTTCGAATTCTTAATGTTTTTGATGATCTTGGTGGTCTGGTCTGTATTGAAGGGTGTAATGGTCGTGTCGAGTCTGTAGGTTTTCTTGTGTCTGGCTGTTTGTCTGTCTGCGTGTTTCTGGTTGTTGTCTCTGTTTAAGTGACTTATCTTTGCGTAGTGATTAACTAGAATGTTAGCTTGTGTGTATGTTGGGATATTATTTTGGCTGCGACAGATAGCCGCGTGTGAGGTGTGAATGCCGCTGTTAGAGTGGGTAATGCTGTTTATAGTCTTGTATAGCCTGGATGTATCTCTGGAGTGGTTTAGTGTTGTTATGAATTCCCTGAATGTTTCTGTTTTTTTTTTTGAGTTTGTTGTTTATTTCTGTGTTGAGCTGTTGTATCTGCTGTTTTATGGCTTCTGTGTGTGGTGTTTGTGTGTTATATTTGAAGTTGTTACGTTGCCTTATGAGGTGGGCTATTTCTCTAGTGTAATTTGGGTTGTATTTCCTAATGTTGCCCTTGGGTATGTATTTGTTTGCATTATTGATAATCTGATTAAATGTCTTGAGTGTTGTATTGATGTTTATGATGGGTGTGCTGTTTAATGTGGTGAATTGTTCCTCAGTCTGTATTTTGAACTGTTCCCAATCAGCTTTCTTGTAATTTCTGTAAGTGTGCCTAAGGCTGTTGGGGCAGAGTGTAGAATGTGTTGTAATAATGATGGGCAGGTGGTCTGATGACAGTTGTTTTCTGTTCTCCATTGTGTATGTGTTGCTAGTGAGGGGGAACAGAACGTTATGTCTGGGGAGGAGTTTGAGTATCCTGCTTGATGTGGTATGTGTGTATGTTCTTCTGTATTGTTAAGAATGAAGAGGCTGTTTAGTTGTGTGGCTATGTTGGCGCCTCTGGTGTTGTTTTGGTTGTGCAGGTACCAACTAGTGTCTTTGGCGTTGAAGTCTCCTCCTAAGATGACATTAGTGAGAGAGGCAAGATTGTGTAACTGTGGATTGTAATTGGCTGGCACCTGAGGTGAACTATCTGGTGGGATGTAAATGTTGATTAGCGTGGTGTTGTGTTTTGCGCGTGTTTTAATGTTAACTGCCTGTATTTCTATCGTGTTATCTGCTTGGATTGTGTTTGTAATGTTTTGGGTAGCATCAGTGTAGCTAATGCTTTTACGTATGTAAGTGATGAGTCCACCTCCGTTACCCCCAGTACGATCTTGACGGATCGCCGTGAAGTCAGGGATGGTGGGTGTTTTGTGTGTGCGTTTTAGTTTTGTTTCTTGTATAAGTGCTATGTGAATGTTTTGTTTGTGTACGAATTCCCTAAACTGCATGATTTTGTTTGTGAGGCCATCTACGTTGTACTGTAATATGTTAATATTATACTTCTGTATGTGTCTCATGGTGCTATTGTGGCTTTGTCTTTGTGTATGGTGACATGTGCAAGTTGTAGTGGGGCCTGGATTAGTCTTAATGTCGCCAGAGAGTAAGAGTAGTTCGGGGAGCACGCAATTGCTCCCTGTAATTGAAAAAATAGCACGCTGAGAATAGGTCCGGCCCCGGGAGCCGATCGGCACTCTGACCGTGCCACGCAACAGGCCGTCGACTGCCAGTCTGGGCAACCGTAGACAGCCCGCTGCACGGAGATTTCAGGAAGTTTGGCCACCAGCGCGTTGATGTCTTGGTTTGACGTCGCCTCTTCGCGTTGACGTGTCCTGCGCTGGAGGATGCAGCCACTGTTTAGAAGCTTCCTCGTCAGCTGCTAACACTTTTTTCACGTTGTTCTAGCTATCTGTTCAGAGGGTTTTTATAAACAAATCTCAGTTTTCTGCTCAAAATGGCTCTTTCTAATTTTAAAATTGATTAGTCAAGGAAGGAAGATGTTGACTTCTATTTTGCAGCAACAGTTGATGATATTTATGTTACTTTACTGATTAATGAAAATGATTAGGCTCTTGAAGTTATAAAAGAATTCCTTCGTAATAATTGATAAATACGAAACACAAAACGTATATGCAAACAGGATGATGATGCTTAGACTACTTATATATACTACTTATATATACAGTAGTTCATAGTTGCGCTTACTTTGTCTAATGTATGAAATTATTTACATATGATGTGACAGTCGAGTCAGTAGACATCTAATGTAATGACGCCATACAATACCTAGTATGAAACGATATCAGTCTAAGAATCTGTATGCATTCCTATTGTCAAAATAATAGTCTATATATAGACTAACACACATAATACATAAAATTCAATGCGCCAATTTTGGTCTAGCCTTATGGCCTGTGTGCAAGATGGCTGACACGTTATTTTTAAAAAATTTTATTAGAGTGCGTTATCAAACAGTCTCAGCAGATATTTTTTTAGTAAGATGTTTTTTTTATGTTATTATGTAGTAATTTTCAGTCATAAAAACCTAAAATAATATAATTTACAATTTCGATATTGTTAAATGTACTGTACATTCATATGACAAAACTTGAGAAATGACCAATGAAAGCGATTGAGAGATTTGTTTACAAGCCAATGAAGCCGATAGCCACGCTTTGATATACTGTATGTTGCACTGAAAGTCATAATTATTTAATTAGTTATACAGTATATTACTAAAACATTATAAATAATGTTATTGATTGCTGCTAAACTTTGTAATAATAGGTAAATAAGAGGTAAAAAAAATTCGGAAGTGGCATCTAAGCCACAATCTCGACTTGGGGTTGCAGAAATGGGGGATGAATGAGGAATTAACTTGCCTTTGAAAATTGGCTTTTTTGGGGGCAGAGAATCAGCCAGACTGGTTGAATTCAAGTAAAAAATGTATGATTTGTAGGACTATATAGTATTTTGATTATGGCATCCCTGAATTTAAGAATATTTTATTCCAATATTAAACAAACAATGTTCACACTTTGCATGCTGAACTGCTGTCCATGGGAACAATACTAAAATAATTTTCACTTATCTTTAAATTTTCCTCCTTTCTTTCAACCTCTCTTCTTTGCTTTGCTTTAAAATTTTCACTTGCCTTCAAATTTTCTTCCATCTTTTAACCTTCCTCGTATAATTCATCCGGTCTGTTGCCGTTTGGTGTCCTTTGTATTCTTTTGTATAATTAATAACAGGTTTGTAAATTACTTTACACCTTTTCTTTTTTAGCATAATTTGAAAATATTAAGAAGAAATATTAAAACTAATAATGACAGGACTAAATGTAAGCCACGCCTCGTCGATCAAGATGATGTGTGTAAAAATAAGTATACAAATATTAACTATAAAAAAGCTTCTTTCAAAAAGAATTTTATCCTTTCTGGTCTTGTGCCATTCCATTTGTTATATGCGAATGAAAACAAACCACTTCCAGTAACACTCTTCCAAACATATGATCAACCCAGAACAGCAAAAGCGTCCTTTTCATCTCCCTTCCCTCTTTGCAGGGGTGGGGTGGGGGTTCAAATTGAGATATTTTCTTTTCCATTCCCAAGTTTGCATAAAAGTATTTTATATGAAGTTAATATTATAAAGTACTGTGGTATTCATTCTCTTAGGAAGAGAAATCATGATAAAATAATGCACTGAAATATACAGGGCACTTTCAAGTACAGTAAATAATGAAAAACAATTTTGTAAAAAGTATATGAAATATGCAGTTTTCTTTCGTTATTTTATTTATTTTCAATTTAGTATTACGAGTTTCTTCAAGTTTTTATCATATACAAGTGAATATTTTAATATTTTATATGTAAGAAGGGACTCATATTCAAATTTAATAGCGAAAACAATATAACATCTCAATACACACTCTCTCTCTCTCTCTCTCTCTCTCTCTCTCTCTACATATATATATGTGTGTGTGTGTGTGTGTGTTTGACATCCGTTCTGTACTAGTATAAGACGCGACGAAATTCGACAAAACACGCCTCACAGTTGGCAACTTATCTCCGAAATACCAGTTTGATTGTAGATTCAAATTTTAACCATAAAAATCATTTTTGTTAAAGCTACAATTTCCATAGCCATCGTAAAAACTAAAATTTAATAGATAATTTACCTCTCCCTACCGCCCCCATTCTGGAGACCCATTTCATTTCCTTAAATTTCAATTTAAATGCAAAGAACAGTGACTGATTCTATAAAGAGACGCTGTATGCTGAAAGCGTTTAAATGGGGAAATACGTCGTTCATTCCACAGTATTTTAATTGAAATTCAAAGCAAAATCATGTCCTGAGCTGTTATTAGGTTTGTTCGCGCAATCAGACAATCTCTGATTCACATCATATAAGGAACATGATAACCGAAATATGAAAAAACGTTAAGGTAAATTTAGTGTCACACATACGGTATATGATAAATCAAGCATTGTTGCCGACTGGACGTCGTCTAATTCAAAAAGAAATCTAGAATTCATGCATGATAATGACCTAAAACACAAAACCATAATGAACAAGAACAATCTGGCGAGAAAGAATCTGCTGGAGAACTAAAACTTTTGAAGTGACCACAACAAAGCTCTGATATTAATCTCAACGAATCTGAAAACAAAGGTAGGTTAATTAAAAATAAGAGTTCCAAAACCTAATGGAATGTTGTACAAAGGACTGGAGTGATGTTCCTAAAAATTATTTACAAATCTTGTGTGTTTGGTGTCAGACAGATGTTCCTCAATTATTAAGGCGAGGGGATATAAAAAATATTAATTATATAACCTAGATTTTAGAAATTTAATCTGTAGCGTATCATTTTTATATAAAAACGCATTTCCTAAAACGTTTTGTTCACTAACATACTTTCTATAAACCAAAAAGTATAAGATTTTATTGTTATTCAAAACCAAATATTTTAGTAACTAGTCAATTGTATTACACACATTTTGGGTTTCTTTTCCGACAATAAACCAAACGTATATAAACATGTAGAAGCATTTGTAGGAAAGTTGCATTTTAATACGATTTATATTATTATTTCCGGTGCGACATTACATTTTCACTTTTACCTGAAAGGGTTAAAATGATTTTCTTTTTAGCCAATATATTTTTTAACATAGTAAAAGTTTTGTTAAATTTTTAGATGCCTCAGACTTTTTACTCTTACTCCTCAGTATATATAAGCCTCTTCAGCTGTTTAGAGTACTCTCAGTTTCACTTTGATTCCTCACAGAGTTAAGTTGGACAAACAAAGACCGATTTTTACGGCCCAAAAAGTCTGGCAAAAAATGTTAAAGAATGAAACGGAAACTCTTTTACGATTATAATGTTGTAGGATTAAAAAAACAACAACAAAACCTGAGACTGTTCTGAGAAAGATTAAAATTATTGAGATCTGTGTTTCAAGCGGGCCGATTGGTGAAAAGTGCTGGGGGTGCTTATTTGCAATTATACTTTATTTACTTGGTTAGCTGTTTAATTGTCCTTCTGGTCGCAAATCGTTCGAGGATAGTATTAGAAGTCAAGTTTCACTTCATGTTTATTACAGTGAGATTAAAGTTAATATAGCCAAGCCTTAGTAGGTAAATAACCAAAATAACCAAAATAACCAAAATACCAGATTATAACCTGCTGTGTCTCCAGAACAAGTTTCAAAAACCGCAGCGCCAAGGCCTCACCAGTCCTTGTAATCCCTGTAGTCCCGCGGAAGGAGTAGCTCCTTCGCGCTTTATACTCGATCATTTGGGATTATTATGGGGAAGAAAGGAGTGCTTCAAAGGAAGTGAAGATAACGTATCATGATGGCTCATAGCCAAATTAATAATTTTATAACATATGTAATAGAAAGGACGTTAGGCAGAATATTTCTTTGAACTACAGGATAACATTTTTCATTAAAAGTTTGGCATTTGTCGAATCAACGACACTCGTATGAAAGGGATGAGTAGTTTTGAGTTGTTAAAGTATCTGCACTGTTGATCTTTTCAAACTTTACTTTTCCTCAATATGAACTGTTTAAAAGCACTTAAATAAATTCATGGAGTTGCGTTTGTTTAATAGACTCTTGCTTACAAGATTTTATTTTCATACGTATATATATATGATCTTGTAATACATACGACCAGCGCTCGTTAAAAGTCTCGAAATGTAAGAAAAACATGCCAGCACCTGTGGCTCAGTGGGTAGGGTAGCACCGTTTCCCTATAAGCTGAATGAAGGCACTGAGATTGGAGACTCGACTGACAGTGGTGTTGTTAATAATAATCCAGGAGTTAGCGCAGTTGGCCGCATTGGTTGGCCTAACGCTGTGCCAGTTGTTAGCCCTCCTGATCCTGATTGATTAGTATATAAAGGAAACATATTTTCTTTTTCATTGTTAGGAAATAAATGTTAAAAAGAAGACATGTTTATAGCGTTTGCGGAGCCTTGAAGCATAGGACTTGTTCCGTCAGGAGTTGTGAAGTTACGGACATCAATCATAATGGTTTAAGTGTCACGGTGGAATTGGTAGGTTAGAAATATTTAATATTCTACAATTAAAGATTATGAATTCAAAGTTTAGAGACTGGGAGCTATATATTTTAATACTCTCAAAGCCACAAAAAACTATATATATGTCAACTCAGAATGGACCCCTGAGAAGCTTTTATGTTACACACAAATTGTGTCCGGTAAAGTTCCTTGTCCCATGTACGGTCTGTGTGTAACATACATATATATATATTATATAACTTTAAATCACTTTGTTTGCTCTGTCTACTCATTCTTTCTCATGTTTAACATACAGTATTTGGTAAGCACCTTTGAAAGATGCTGTACAGTACTTTATTTGGGGCATTATCAGTAATACATAAATGATATGAATAGTGACAATTTAATTTCCTGTTGTCTATCTACAATATGTGTAATAAATTTGAGGCATACAAAGTCCGAACTGTCAGTCTTCCAAACACTCATTTACAGTATTTCATAATTTTAAACGATAACCAACCTTAATACCTCGTTGACAGGATTCTACTGGAATCAATGCCTGAAGTCAGAATAACTGAAGGAGACAAGAATACACTAAATGAAGTATCTAAAATCCTTTCACCGTGACATACACATTTTAACATACCGATGTTTCTAATCAAATTTTAATCACTTTCGAATCTGAGCTGAAAGCAACACTGACACCCTTTCGAGGCTTCCTCGCTGTGAAATGATTGCTTGGATTATGTAGTAAATTTAAGACGTGTTTCTCCTGTTGAGCAACTATCGTACCATTAATGTGTGAAGAAGATATGAGGGGTCCCGCGTCTTGAGGTACCTAAGCGCCAAAATTAAAATTCGCCACAAATCGCCTCCAAAGTTCAGCAATATTCTGGCAATAGTATCTCTGTTATTAATTGAGCTAGAATGTTCATTTTTGGCTAAATTAGAGTTCTAAGTATGCTAATGAAGATGTTGATGAGTTTTTGGAATAGATTTTCATATTTTATATTTTATATATATTTTTTTTTATTTTTTTATTTTCTTATTATGCCGAACTTTGGGTGAACTTTTGACTGGCGATAGAGGTGAAAAAAGTAGTTCGCTTCGTAAGGTTTTCAATCATACTTCTAGTGTCGTAAGGTCATTATAACCCAAACCACGCGATAGAGGAAGGGTGGAAATAGTGATATCCATCAAAAACACGTTTTCGCCTGTGGTAGCGCTTAGGTACATTAAGACGCGCGACCCCTCAATTATTATGATTTACTCGTGTTCGCGTTTGCGTTTTCGGTGCTCTTCCAATACGTGCTCTACCGTAAAATGTACATTCCAATATGTGCTAACTAACGAAAATATCACGACCTAACCTAACCAATCGTTAGGTCAATTGTACGCCCTTGACGATTGGTTAGGTTAGGTCGTGATATTTTCGTTAGTTAGCACATATTGGAATGTAAATTTTATGGTAGAGCACGTATTGGAAGAGCACCGCGTTTTCTAGAATTGCTAGGAAAGAAAGATACCAAAGTTTGAAAAACTAAATCCAGAGCTAAGGAGTGTATATGGTGGAGTATATGACCTGTTTTGATCATTATAGTAGCCTCACGCGCACACACACACACACACACACACACACACACATGCATTTTTCAAATATGAATTAATTAACTGATGACACAGGTGATGAATCCGGCTCTCTTGATTCTGATTTTAGATAAAACAGAAACAAGACTGGTAAATGCAACTCACTTGTCAGTATTCGTGCAACTCTATCTCTCTATTAATATTAAATATGAAAGAAATTCATAAAGAACGCTCACACTACGTTATTTGCACTTTTACGCATTTTCAATTGAAATGGTTTCAATTTACTTCCCCACCCCGATATATATATATATATATATATATATATTCTGTATAGATATATATATATATGTATGAAAATGAAAAGGTTTATTGGCAGACTATAGTCCATATGACAAATATTATTAATACAATGACAGTTCATATACTAAGGATAGAAATATATACACAATTGATTAGAAATAATGCTGTAATGTCGGAGTTAAGTGGAGCTACAGACAAACGTTTTCGTACCAAGAAGTCTATAGCTTAGGCCTTAGAGGATAAATGGCAGGACTCATGGATAGCTTGGATGATCGGGTTGGTTGATTTTTTAATTCTTTGCATTAGACTGTATTGAGCAAGTCTTGTTACCTCCTGGAAGCTCGGGACATTGCGGGTAGCAAACATTTGCGAAGCTGAGCATCTCGGGGGTAATTTATGTAAGAGTCTAAAAGACCTGTTGTACAGCAAATTTAGGGTTTTGCCAGAACCTTTTTTATAATTCACCCAGAGATATATATATATATATATATATATATATATATATATATATAATATATATATATATATATATATATTAGGGTGGTTCCATCTATAATGAAGAATTTTCATTTATTATTTTTTCTTCTCCAACGCGTCATTTGGTGCCAATTGCGATAGAAACTCCACATCTAAAGTATTTTTTGAATCAGACAATATTTAGGGGTTGCACAAGCTGATATAAATTTTGGTGTTTTATGATTTTCAGGTGATTTTCATCAATTTTTCAATTTTAATAAATCTCTTTAAAATGCTTTTCTATGTAATGATGGGCATTCATATATACTGTTTAACAGTGTTTATAGTGTCTAATCTATATGTTATTCTAATGTTATCTTTATTTCTCTTTTTTCAGATCACAGCGACAATGGCACTTGCTAAAGCAACTCGCTCAAAAACTGAAATCTGGCTTGTTGGATGGACGGAAACGGCTTTCAAGTGCTCCAAACTTCCATCTTGTGGAGAAGTGCTGAGGGTGCTTTTCCATTACCATAACTGCGAACAAATGAGCCTAAAAGTGAGCATTGCAAAGACTTCTGAACTTCTACTTCCAATCTGGGAAAGAGCTAAAATTCCAACGAAGGCTCCCAATCACGTGGTAGAACATATCAGAAAGCTCCATGCTGAATGGCAAGGGCTAAAGAAACTAATAAATCGCACGTCGGCGAAGAACCTGGTGAACCAACAGATGTTCAGAGAAAGGCTGGATGATTTGTTCGACATTGCCCACCGTGAGGCAATGTCTATCATAACATTTGAGGAGCACCGGCAGTTCTTGAAAGCCCAACGGTAGAAGGGTCGCAAAGGTATGATAGGAGGACTCGATCAAACATTAGCTCTCCATGAAAAACGTGTGATGAAGAGGAAGCTTCTGCGGAAAATTGAACATTGAAAGCTAAGTCAGAAGCGGCAGTGGCAACTGAAGTCGCTGTATTAGATGACTCCTCTTCTGACCCATCCGACCCAGAGGCTGAATTCACCGTACCGCCCATGCCCAAAACTCCACGACTGCGAGGCACGATACCAGTGGTGACTCCTGAGGTAGCTGCAGCACTCGACCGGACTAAAACTAGCAATCGAAATGCTGCTCATATTTTTTCGGCAGTGGCTTCTATGAGTCAATTCCGTCCGCACGTGGAACAGCTCGTCATTAGTACCAGCGCTATTCAACGAGCAAGAATGAAACACAGAGAGGCTTTCACTGCCGAAATTAAAGCCGCTTTTGACCCTAATGTGCCACTGATCCTGCACTGGGATGGGAAGATCATGGATGACCTCACTGGACCTGTTCGAGAGCAAATTGACAAGCTCCCGATTTTGGTGTCTGGACATAATGTGGTAAAGCTGCTCTCAGTCCCAAAACTTCAAGACGCACGTGCAGTTACTATGTCGCAGGCAATTGTTGAGACCATAGATGAGTGGGGATTGCGGAACAGCATCAAAGGTATATGTTTTGATACCACAGCCTCAAACACTGCAATGAAAGGTGGAGTATGTATCAGGTTAGAGTCTGAGATTGTCCGTGAACTGTTGAACGTGGCTTGTCGCCATCACGTCGCTGAAATCATGTTGGAAAAAGTTTTCAGCCTTCACGATGTTTCAAAGTCTCCCAACATGGAGATCTTCGGGCATTTCCAAGACATTTGGCCTAAACTGGATAAAACATCCTTCTCTACAGCGGTAAGTGACGAGAGCACAGCATCTGTGATCACCCCATATGGAAAGATGAAGTCATTGAATTTGCGGTTGATCAGTTGAAGAAATCACAACCCAGAGATGATTACCGTGAGCTGCTGGAGCTCGCAATCATTTTCTTGGGAGCTGTTCCTCCACGCGGAATACATTTTCGGTATCCTGGAGCTATTCATCGTGCTCGCTGGATGGCCAGGGCTATCTACTCTATCAAGATGTAGCTCTTTCGCAACCAGTACACTGAGTACAGCCCACAACAGCCGGTGACAACTTGGTCACGAAAGTCCCGTGGACCATCTTACAACGAGAAAATTTGGCATCATCTAAAGGAGATATGTCTCTTTGTTACTTCGATTTACGTTAGATATTGGTTCCAGACTACATCGTCAACAGAAGCTCCAAAGAATGATCTCGCCCTGCTACGCGCGCTGTCTGTATATCCAAACAAAGTCATTGGAATGGCAGCGAGTAAAGCATTTGGCAACCATCTGTGGTATCTTTCCGAACTACTGGTTGGCTTTAGGTTCTTTGATGAAGAAGTGTCAGCAGAGGAGAAACAAATGATGGTGTCAGCCATCAAAGAGAAGGACGGATCTGCGAATCCTCGGAAACGCATTGCGCCATTCCTTGAGCCAGCATCAATGGAGTTGCATGACTTCACCACGAAATCAACGATGAATTTCTTTAAAATTCTCGGTGTGTTTCAGAAGTTCTTGGAGCACGACCCCAGCGAATGGGGAAACCAGGAGTCGTATCGGAAGAGTCGTAAGGTTGCCCACTCAGTGAAGGTAGTAAATGACCTTGCAGAACGTGGCGTTGCACTGATACATGAATTCAATGCTTCAATCACACGCAACGAGGAACAAAAACAGTTCCTTCTACAGGTCGTTGAGGGTCATCGGAATATGTTCTCTGAACCAACGAAGAGTGGAGCCATCAAGAGGTCTCGTCCTACATAATACTAGATGTTTGTGACTCATTTTCGGTCTCGTTCAACATAATAATAGATGTTTGTGGTTCATTTTTTTTGGACACATTTTATAATACTATATAAGCACACCGGACAAAAAATTAGTCACCCCTAATAGCACCGATAGTAGGAAGTTCAAGGTCACACAGAGGGCGCTGATGTAGCATTGGTAAGTGACAAGTAGCGGTGACGTAGCACACAGGATCAGATCTGTTTCGTGAGGTGGTGAAGAACAAAGTGTGTGTTGGATATAGTCTGCAAAATGGGTCGTGAGGCAGACGTTACTCAGTGACAAAAAGGAGCCATCGTGTTTGGCAGAGCCCACGGACACAAAATGTCTGAAGTAGCCCAATTTGTTGGTGTGTCAACGCGTACTGTCCAGCGAGTTTACAAAGAGTGGTGTAGTTCGCAATCAACTGACAATCGACGGCGTAACTGTGGCCGGAAAACAATTCTCGACAATAGGGGCCGCCGCCATGTTTCTCGTCTAGTAACTGCAAATCGTTTTCAAACCAGAGAACAATTGCTCCAAGAAACCAATGAGGTTCTCCAGCGACCAATTTCCGAACGGACATTGCGACGAGAACTGCATGCGATGGACATCTGGAGCAGGGTACCACGGAAGAGGCCGCTGTTAACAGCAAGTCACAAATTGGCACGTTATAAATGGGCTCAGAGGCACAAAAACTGGACTGCGGCAGATTGGAAACGTGTAATTTGGTCCGATGAGTCCCGTTTTTGTTTGTTCTCCAAAGATGGGAGGCGACGAGTACATCGCAGGTCCAATGAAGCCTTTAATCCTGAATGCGTCGAAGGTGTTGTTCAGGCTGGAAACAGAAAGTGAAGCGCAGAAATAGACACCCACGGACTCTGGCGGAACTTCGGGACCGGCTGATGAACGAGTGGCAGCAAATCGATGTTCGGTACATGCACAACCTCGTAGAGTCTCTGCCTCGCCGGATTCGTGCGGTTATCAAGGCCAGAGGCACCGTCACACGTTATTAGGTACATTCTGAGAGGGGTGACTTATTATACATTTACCAGAAAATCCCAAACTTTGATTGGCATGTGCAAGTCTTAAATATAGTTTGATCTCAAAAATACTTTTACTGTAACGTTTCTATACCTAATGGCACCTTATAGCGGGTTGGTCGTTATATTTTGCTGACTTTCATTTTTTGGAACCACCCTAATATATACACACACACACACACACACACACACACACACACACACACACACGAGTATATACATTATATATATATATATATTAGGGCGGAAAATGATAATTTACAATGGTACACTGATATTTTATCGCAGTTTTTGCCCAGAAAAACGAATATGATGATGCAAATTGTGCCAGGTTTCTCTAACCGCCCCATTTTTGCATGAATACAATTTAACAAACACAGAAAATAGAGTTCTCATCTAGCATACATCCGTCAACATTACATCATATGAATAACCCCCATTAATGTCATTATGAAACCACAATTATAAATTTTTATAAATTTAATATATTATTTGGCGTCATTTCCACATTTAAGTATTCCTGCCAAGGTCGTACTGTATACTTGTACGCATCGTGTCTTCTAATTCCCAGGCACCACAGTTCGCCTAACAGCCAGCTGCAGTAGTTGTCCCCCAGCTACAGAATCCAGAGGTAAGAAGCTGATGATCATGCAATGAGAAATGAGATAAAAATTTATTCTGTTACACTTGTTATAATGTACATTTGACTGACGTGAGTAAACTGAGTAAATATTTGTTGTTTTTCCTTAAGCAATTAAAATTCACTGAAATTTACTTGAGTTTTTGTTCTTATTTTTCAGTTAATAATTCACCTATAGAAGAGCAGAGATGGAATCAGCATTCCACACACCAGTGTCTACACAACTGAAACAACATCCTTCTTCACCTCAAGCAAGCAACATCCCCGGTTGCGGCAACTCTACACCAACAGCTTTTCAAGCATCATCATCTACGCTTTCAAGTTCCCCATGCTATTCAGCAGGGAAAAAAATTGTGAGCACAAAGCAATTTAAGCAACATTGTATGTTGGAACTCCTGAGAAGTTGCCTCATAATCTTTTGGCAACTAATTTACACGTGGCTCAGTACTTTATCTCAAAGAAAGGAAAAATGCAGCTAACAAGCCAATCATCAGACAGATAACTCAGGAGGTACTACAACTTTGGCAGCAAGCATCAATACCCACAGTTGAGGAAAAAGCTGTGTTTCAAAAGGTACCAAGATTCATAGAAAGAGGAACAAGTTGAGTAGCTCAAAAACATCAGTGAAACTTAAAACTGAATATATGAATAGTCTCAGTAATTTGTTTGTTATATTTGCCTGTAAATATAATTTAAAATCTCATAGAGACATAGGATGCAGTGATGATTGTGAAGAAATCCACATAGATTGCACATGTCGGAGAGATAAAAAGTACCAAAAGAGGAATTACAGTTTCTAACTGATCAGAGGAGTGATCGGAAAAAGTACATAGGTAGTGTAGATGTGCATGCCACAAAATTTTACAAAAGAGATACAAGAGGAAGCTCTCAGAACAAGTAATTAAAGAAAAAAAAACATCAATCGTTCCACTGAAGTTCAACCTTTGAGCTTAGTAGAAACTTTTTCAGATGAAGACAGTGACAATAGAATAATGGAAACTGAAGACTGTTGTTTTGAAAATACTGGAAGCCAAGTGAGAATGTCTTTGTGGCATGTTGCAATGCAGGCAGATAGATTTGGTGTATCACATCGTCATACTACTGCTATTTACTGCAACTTTGATAGATGTTGGATCACCAAAGAAGATGACCATCTCGTAAAAGACAGAAGTAAAGTGCGGAGAGAAAGAGAAAGACTTCGAAAAACATTGAAAAGTGATAAAGTGAATCCTATTACTTCCATGTACTTCGATGATCGAAAGGATCAGACTTTAAGTAAAGTGAAAGTCAATGATAGGTGGTACAGTGAAAAGAAAAGTGAAAAACACTATGTAATGATTGCTGAACCAGGTGGAGAGTATATTACGGTATTATTACCCATCAGACACCAGCATCGAGTAAGGCTGCAGACATAGCAAATTCAGTATTCAGTTATTAAAGAGAGCCATCTACAAAATGATATAGCTGTAATAGGCTGTGATAGCACAAATACCAACACTTGTTATAAAGGAGGTGTGATTCTTTTCAGTGGTTCATTTGTATGCTCCATACAAATGAATTACCTCTAAGACATATTTGTTGGTCCTATTGGGAAAGCCATTCAGTTTTGTGAAAGGAATCCACTAGTACACTTCAAACCTATAACTTGTGGTAAATAACTATTATATCTGCCACAACACATTGTTAATGATCTTAGTGGAGATAGCAGTATTTATTTCAACAATCAGAAATGGTACAGTTGATGAACACCTTGCTCATGTAAAGCCAGGTCCTCTTAGTCATGCGAGATGGTTAACTCTTGCTAATAGGGATTATAGGCTTTATGTTTCAATAGTGAAACCAACAAAGAAACTTTACACAATAACATACTTTATTGTGACAAATTATGGGCCAAATTGGTTAAACATCAAGTGTAGACTTAATTACATAGATGGCCCAAGGCATGTGTTTTCTGCTACTAATAGTGTTAAGCATTTGGCTAGAGAATCAATAGAAATTGTTAAGAAGTATATATCCCGAAATACATACTTTGCTCATCCAGAAAATATTCTTCTGACAATGTTGTGTGACTCAGCTATGGAAAAACGTGAAAAAGCTGTTTGCAAAATCATGGACATGCGAAATGAGACTGGTCAAAATTTAGGAATGAGAGATTTCAAGGTTCCTAATCTTAATTTTGATGCAAAGGACTGCGATGAAATAATTAATTGGAATGCTACTAAACTAAGAGAGCCACCTCTTACAGTGAAGCTAACAAAAGCAGAAATTTTAGCTATCAAAGAAAACGCATTGAACATTCCAAATTATCCCAATCATACCCAGAATGTAAAGCGTTGTATTAAATTATTGACGGACTCTTCAAGTTTGGTATTTGGGTTTGAAGCACCAAATGGTTTTATCAGAACGAGAATGATTTCACGTAGTCTGATGCCAGACGTAGAAACAAAAAAGGATTTTGCTAAACGTCTGCCTTTATTCGAATAGTTAAGGTTGTTTTTTGCAGTTACCATTTGTGTACTCATTTGCTGTATGTTTCTATACTCTTATGTACAGGGTGTACACAAATTATCTTTACAACTTCTCTCTCAAATAAAAATATTAGGAAACGAGGTACACATTCCGATTTTGCGCCATCAAAAATGGGGCAGTTCATGATATTATTTCAGTTTTCTTTGTGCGAAATCGCTTTGTTTCCGAGTTACAGCCCGTTTTGTGTTCCAGCAATTCTTTCCGCAAACTTTTCACAAACACTGCTTGCCAACAATGTTTGTGAGTGTGTACGAGACGACTTATTTTATGTATGGCCTTGCCGATTGTAATGTTTCCTACACTCTATGACATGTTTCAATATCGTTGAGTGTAGAACCATTCAGTCAGTCAGAGGTGCATCGCGGTGTTTCACTGTACGTATTCGTAACTTCTTACCGTGAATAAATGCAGTCCAAGTGGAAAAAAAAACTTAAAAGTTTTTGTGCTATTCAGTGAGAGTGTGCATTTGAAGTGAGAATGGAGGCTTATTCAAACAGAGAAATGGCAGACATGCATCTCATGTATGGACTTGCCGAGTGTAATGCGGCCACAGCAAGACGTCTGTATGCGGAAAGGTTTCCGAATCGTCGTCTGCCAGATAAGAAGACCTTTCAGAGAATAGACGAGAGTCTTGGTGATACAGGATCATTCAACAAACGGGTTTCAGATGGTGGTAGACCAATCAGCCCCAGAACTGTTGAGTTGGAGGTGCGGGTCCTGAATCGCGTAGAGGAACATCCTGGTGTCAGCACCAGAAGGATAGCCTCAGCAGCAGAGGGTGTAAGATACACAACTATGTGGAGAATTTTACGGGAACAACAGCTTTACCCATATCACATTCAGAGAGTACAAGACCTTACTGAAGCTGATTTCCCACCACGAGAGGCTTTTTGTATTTGGTTCCTTCAACAGTGTGCTCGCGATCCTCTTATTCTATCCTCCGTGTTGTTTTCTGATGAGGCTGCCTTCACAAGAAATGGTGTGATAAATTTTCACAACACTCATCACTCAGGAATGACTTAAGAGATTTACTAGATGAAGTTCCTCTTGGTGTCCGACGTCGTATGTGGTTTATGCATGCGGCACTCCGCCTCATTTTAGTCGAGTAGCCAGAGACTATTTGGATGACCATTTCCCTGACAAATGGATAGGCCGTGGAGGACCCATTGCCTGACCTGTTCGCTTCCCGGACCTGAATCCACTCGATTTTTACCTGTGGGGTCATCTGAAATCCATCGTTTACGTGACACCCATTGACAATGTTGAAATGCTTCACCAACGTGTAGAACAAAGATGCCAGAAAATCAGAGCAATACCTGGCATGTTTGAACGCGTCAGGCAGTCTATTACGAGGCGTGTTCAGGGGTGTATTCACGCGCAAGGCGGTCATTTTGAGCACTTCCTTTAAAGGCAAGGTGGATATTTGCTGGAACACATAACGGGCTGTAACTCGGAAACAAAGCGATTTCGGGCATATGTATATGTAAACTTTTTTCATTGTTTTCATGTCCTGAATCCATCCTGAAAGTGCGTCCCACATGTTTTAAAAGATAAGATCTCTGAATATTCTTTCCCTGTTCAACACAACACTCTTATTGAATTAATTAAGATTTCCGTCAAAGATTGTAAATTTGTTTGAAAATAAGTTTTATGCTTTGTCGTTTGGATTTGCGATGGGAAATCCCCTTTCACCGGTATTAGCTAACTTATATATGGATTTTTTTTGAAAGCAGAATTTTGCCTACTATTGTTAATTTTAACCTTGTTTGGTACTGGTATATAGATGGTATTTTATGCCTTTGCCCTAATAATTTGGATGTTGACTTATTTCTTGGTAGGCTGAACAATTTAGTCCCATCTATTAAGTTCACCGTTGAAAAAGAAAATGATGGAAGCTTAACTTTTCTGGATCTAAAAATTCGGAGATGCTTCAATCAGTTCAAATTTGAAGTTTTTCGTAAGCCTAGTAATAATAATTCTTATGTAAATTTTTATTCTGACGATCATCCCTCGATTAAATCTTCTATTTTCTCTGCTATATTTTCTTAGAGCATTGAGAGTTGTCAGTCCTGAATTTTTAGATTCCGAGTTATGCAATATTATGAATATTAGTACTAAATTATGTTATCCTATTTCATTTTTAGTTAACTGCCTTAGAAAAGCCAAGAATAGGTATTATAATAATGTAAATTGTAAAGGAATGTGAGCGTAAAAATATCCTTAGCCTACCTTACCATGTAAATTTTCAATATCTTGCGACTTTACTTAAAGCAATTGGTATCAATGTGGTCTTTAAGTATAATAATACTGTTAAATCACGCCTAATAAAGAATAGCCCGGATAATGTGATTGGTTGTGTGTATTCGATCGGATGTACACAATGTGACTCAGTATATATACAGTAGGCCAAACGGGTAAAACGTTAGATATTAGGGTAAAACTACAAATATGCGTGTAGAACAGCAAATAATTCTAATGCATTTTTTAACCATATGTATAGATGTAATCATAGTATCAAGTGGGACAGCTAAAGCGCTCGTTAAAACAGAGATATAATTGAAAGGAATATTCTAGAATGTGCATTTATCCATTTGAAAAGTAATTTCAATAACAGTGCGGGAATGTATAAAATTGACAATATCCTGTTAAAATACCTTTTGCCTCTAATCAGCTCTTGTTATTCATGTGCTAATCTTTTTGTTTTTCTGTCCCGTTGTATATATTTTGGTCATCTCGCCTTCTCCCTTCATTCCCTGACGAGGTGTACTTTTGAATACACGAAAGGCCTTGAAATAATTTTTGTTTTTCCTTGTGGGTTTGCATCATTCATTCAGTTCACGTGTTTAATTGTGAAATTCATCCCATATATATATATATATCACTGGTTGGTAGATAAATGGGTACCCTAGGTGGCTTAGTGGTTAAGACGCTGGGCTACTGATGGGGCGTGGTTCGGATTCCACGTTAAACTGTAGGTCTAAGGTGGAGTGAAAAGCTTGCCCTTCGTCAGAATGAACAATTCGGGCGGAAGCTAACCAAAGGTTATATATATATACTGTATATATATATATTTAGGGGCCGACCGATAGTATTCCCAAAGTATCGGTACCGATACAGATAGTTAGAGCAAAGTATCGGCCGATATGATACCGATACCGATATATGTTCAAAATATCAAAATATGATGCAAAGAATGTAATTCGACACATGTACTATAATTCAAACCATATATTTGAAGAAATGGAATTCACAAAATAAAAGTCATGTAATGGAAACAACATGTAATTCAAAAATTGTATTTCAAAAAATGTATCTCAATATAACAGTTCACGCACTAATCAAAATTGAGGAACTTTAGATTTTTGGAGAGGATGATTTGTTCCTCAGCGTTGATTAGGGTGATGTTAGCTCGTTTCGCATTGATAACATCTCCAGCCGTTGAGAAAAGCAGTTTAGAGTCAATTGATCCAGAGGGGCAGCTCATGCACTTCTTAGCAACTTTGGCAATCTCCGGGAAATCAGCAGAATGTTCTCGCCAGAAAATGAATGGATCCCTATCCCCGCGATCCGAGGTTGCGACCAATAGGTGTCCAGGGCTGCTTCCACTCGTGCGTCTGGAACAGTGAACCTCGTGTCCGTATCCCTTGTTTGGGGTTCTTCAACTAGAATAGGACGAACGTGATCGTCGAGATCGCTACCTTCTGAATCGGAAAAGTTTTCCCAAAGAGCGATTTTCTTGGACGGAGAAACCGGACCACTTCGGCGGCGTTTCACGGCAATTGGACCTCCAATACGCTTTCGTTGGGTTGGGCCCCCTCCATGTGACTGCGTATCTCTTCTCTCAACAATTCCTTGGCCTTTTCTCGCATGTCGTCGTCTATCAGCCCAGCTCCTTTGAATCGGGGATCAACTGCTGTGGCTAGCAGCAGTTTCTCATTTGAATTATGCTCTCGAAATCTCTCTGAGAATGTTTGAAGAATCACTTTACAGATTTTCATGAATCTACCCACCAGAATTAGTAGCAGAAGTTGTACATTGACTCTTATTGGCTTCATCAAACTCAGTCTGGAGCTTGTTGATAAGGTGACTCCTCAGGTTCGATGTAGAGAAGGTACTTGCGCTTGTTCCTCCACGAGAGACAGAGACACCACACAAATTGCAGATCGCCTGTTTTCCATTAGTGCTTGAAGCAGTGAAGAACTTCTACACAATGCTTGGCATTGTCACTCTCACTAAAGCAAAAGCGAATAAATTTATACCAGTAGTTAATAAATTTACAAAAAAATTATTACACACTGTTGAACTGATTCACAACTTGCGAACTGAAGAAATAACGCCGCGATGGTTACGGGCTCGCTTTATATAGAGCGGTAATGAGCCATAGAAATTTCTAGAAACGTCGGGATAAATCGAGAAGACACACGTAACTCCTCGAGCAGCCGGGAAGTTTCTATTTGGAAAACGGGCGGTAATTTTTTTATTCTTAGAAAAAAACTATCGGTATCGGTAGCTACTAACCATCGGTATCGGTACCGATACCAATACAACCACCGGTCGATGCCATATATATATATATATATATATGTGTGTGTGTGTGTGTGTGTGTGTAATAAAAAATTTAAATTCGTGACAAGGTATCTGAGAAAGACGAGTTTGTACAGTACTTACAAGAAGTCTCGCGCCTCTGTCTCGTCCCAGGCTAGTCTGTTAGGTATAAAATGGGCGGTCCTTATGGCAGCGGAGGTGTGTTCGGATTGGTGCACATAATTGCTCTAACCCCATCAATGACGTCCACATTATAATTGTGTTGATCACTCTATCTATTTATATATAGAGACATACTGTATATAGATATATATAATGTAGAGTATGCAGGGGATAACGTGTCTCAGTCCCAGCTATGGTAGTTGTCTTACAATTAACAGTCCCAAGTGCAAGTTACGTTAACACCTCCACATAAACTACCCTGGACTAAAATAACATACGTGAAGCCCTTACCCACAAACCATTTAAAAGGTGTGATTTAAAAGCTCTCTGTCTCTCTGTCTCTCTGTGTCTGTCTCTGTGTCACTCTCTGTGTCTCTCTCTCTGTGTCTCTGTCTCTGTCTCTGTCTCTCTGTCTCTGTCTCTCTCTGTCTCTGTCTCTCTCTCTCTCTCTCTCTCTCTCTCTCTCTCTCTCTCTCTCTCTCTCTGATCACACCGCATGGCAAGGTATCCATATAACGTTAATAATAACCAAAACTCGAGAAAATATACTCTCTGCCTTCCGCTCTACTCCAAATCCTTTTCTCTTAGTGACCTCTTAATACAAACTAATCTATCATATTTTGCGACTTTTTAACTCTGGTAGGATTCAATTCCATTCCTATAGTGCAAGATATACTTAAATTCATGGTGTATGTATCATGCCATATGATGTGCGTAATAAATAATCATTTTTAAATAGTTGGAGCGTTCAAGGTCATCTGTAATAATCTATAGACTACCCCTCAAGCCCACTCTCAACACTTAGATTCCACTAAGACACAGGCGTCTTCAAGTAACATGAATGCGTAGAGATCTAAGGTGTTAGATTCCATATTATATAATTTATGTGCTAGGTTTAAGAACGCTGGCATTGAAGGATGGAAGGAAGGGTTTAATGAAGGAAGTAGAATGAGGATGGAGGTAAGCGTTGCTATGTCGAAGGAAACGAGGTTGGGTGGGGAATTACGAAGGGAGGAGGAAATGCTAAACACAAACTCAAATATTTATTTTAATGCCCTAGACCTAGAAAGACAAAGAGCAAAATACCTTAAACTAACAATGAATTGACAGAAACAGAAGAGTCTGGTCTTAGACGCACTGATTGGTTTAACGTATGTGGCTAGAGGCCGCCACTCAGAATTACCACTACTACCTAAGTCATAATAAGGTTATTTACTATGACAAAGTAGTCATGAGTAGTTATAGAAATAAAATATGATTATACTGTTGATGGTTGACTATATTCAGTTGGGATATAAACTATTGCTGACAATCTTTGGATCCTTAGCTTTTAAGACGAATTTTTTATGCATATGTTCAACAAAATAGGAAATTGGCTGATTATTATTACCATTCGAAGGGTTGGTACCCTTCACAACCGAAATCAATTTCAGAAGGGGTGCATGGTATCCTCATTTCCTTTATCGTCCCAGCACGCTTCACATAAGCCATTTACACAAAGATGGAAAGGCCGTCTGTGCACCACGAGACGACCCAGGCAATGCGGGGAGCAATGGTGACATTGCATGAATATGGTGTGCCAATAAGAGAAATATCAAGACGACTAGACGTTCATCGAAGCACTGTGGAACTGTGGATTCATCGGTATGAAGCAGAAAACTCAATCGCTACTTTGCCGAGGTCTGGTCCTCCGCGTTCAACATCTCAAGAGGAAGATGCTGCGATTGTTAATCATTTGTAGCGTAAATACGGTGAACAAGAGACTTCACGAGGCATGGTATATTTCTCGCCGTCCAGCTATAAAACCTGCATTGACGATTGAGCATAAAGAGGCGCGGATGGGATTTGTTTTGCAATACTTGCCGCAGGTGGAAGAATTCTGGGGAAAAGTTGTGTACTGTGACGAAAAAACATTTTCAACAGATAGTCATGGTTCCCTGCATTGTTGGAGGCAGCGCGGAAAACGCTATGAAGAAGGAAATGTTTTCCCGAGCAAACGTAGTGGTCACATCAATCTCGGAGTGTGGGGCTGGATGTCTGGCTATGGTGTCGGAGAAGTGACTCAAGTAGATGGACGCTTTACTGGACAGCAATATTGCCAGATACTGGAAGAGGTGCTGCTACCCAGTGTTCGTGCGTATCTGGTTCCAGCACCGGAACCATTTTACTTAATGGAAGATAACAGTCCCATTCATAGGAGTAACGTTGTGAGAGCGTGGTACGAAGATCACCCAGAGATTATTAATCTAATTCTGCCACCACGTTCTCCTGATTTGAATCCGATTGAAAACCTTT
This sequence comes from Bathynomus jamesi, assembly GCA_023014485.1. Taxonomy (NCBI): domain Eukaryota; kingdom Metazoa; phylum Arthropoda; class Malacostraca; order Isopoda; family Cirolanidae; genus Bathynomus; species Bathynomus jamesi. Next base: position 1,537,086 of record JAJOZX010000124.1, on the reverse strand, counting down.
GGGCAATAATGATTAACGAATGGGAGCAACGCAATGAAAGAACATTTGAAGCACTTTTAGCTCACACGAGGAATAGTTGGGAGAGCTTACGCCGAACACCAAACATTCCCTACAATCTGGCCTCTCCTATCCCGCAACGATTGCAAGAAATTATTGATGCTGGAGGAAGCTATACGAAATACTGATGTTAAAGCCATGACGTAAATGTGTATCGAATATATATTTATGTTAATATAGAATTTTATTATATTTTTATGTTTGACATCTATAAAAGTATATATTGTGACCATGAAAGAACTTTACTGATCCTTAGTTAGAATCTTTTCTTGCAATGTCTACGCTCGTGGAGATGATAATATATGCATTGTTGAAACAAACTATGAGAAGGTAATAGTTTCAGGAAAAAAATAAAAACTGGCAACATCGAGGTCATCACATGTTTATGGGAATTGTCATATGATATGCTACCAATAAACTCTTATATACTACTATATACAGTATACTATATTACGTAATAATTACGATGAACAAATCAAATGCAAATTTCTCTGATTCACGGCCCACCAGTCTTGCTTTAGACTAATGACTTTCATAAGATGGAATAAGTTTAACATAGTTCGTTTAATAGGTTACCACTTAAAACAATGGATAAACTACCTATTAGTGAGACGACCGTGACTTCCTCGAAATGCGAGCGCGTGAGAGGTTCACTGAGGAATTTGGTCATTAGATTCTTCACGTAGGATATATATCACAAACAACAATATTGACAACAATTCCCAACAATTACTTAATATCAATCATTGCATTTGAACAAATAATTTAGACCTGCGTCAAAATAACTTAGGTATCATGCCATGATTTGGGATATTTGCCGAATTAGTCGTTCTCTATAGTCTACACTCTACAGTATATAATGAGACGGCATAATGTAATGCCCAGCTAATATTATGATGACTAGGATTGCTCCATAACCATCCCAACATCCCGAAACTTGCTCCATTCTGCTTCTTAATCATTTGTATTTTAAACACTAAAATGTAGCAGAAGTGACGTAATAATGGACGTCATTGATTGTGTTAGAGCAGTTATGTGCACCAATCCGAACACACCTCCGCTGCCATAAGGACCGCCCATTTTATACCTAACAGCTAGCTTGGGACGAGACAGAAGCGTGAGACTTCTTGTAAGCCTTGTACAGTGCTTACAATAAGTCTCGCGCCTCTGTCTCGTCCCAAGCTAGTCTGTTAGGTATAAAATGGGCGGTCCTTATGGCAGCGGAGCTGTGTCTCTGATTGGTGCACATAATTGCTCTAACCCCATCAATGACGTCCATTATTACGTCACTTCTGCTACATTTTAGTGTTTAAAATACAAATGATAAAGAAGCAGAATGACCAAGTTTCGGGATGTTGGGATGGTTATGGAGCAATCCTAGTCATCATAATATTAGCTGGGCATTACATTATACCGTCTCAATATATACTGTAGACTATAGAGCACGACTAATCCGGAAAATATCCGAAATCATGGCATGATACCTGTTATTTTGACGCAGGTCTAAATTATTTGCTCAAATGCAATGATTGATATTAAGTAATTGTTGGGAATTGTTGTCAATATTGTTGTTTGTGATACATATCCTACGTGAAGAATCTAATGATCAAATTCCTCAGTGAACCTCTCACGCGCTCGCATTTCGAGGAAATCACGGTCGTCTCACTAATAGATAGTTTATCCATTGTTTTAAGTGGTAACCTATTTCATCTTATGAAAGTCATTAGTCTAAACTTCTAAAGCAAGACTGGTGGGCCGTGAATCAGAGAAATTTGCATTTGATTTGTTCATCGTAATTATTACGTAATACAGTATACTGTATATACTATTATATAAGAGTTTATTGGTAGCATATCATATGACAATTCCCATAAACATGTGATGGCCTCGATGTTGCCAATTTTTATTTTTTTCCTGAAACTATTACCTTCTCATAGTTTGTTTCAACAATGCATATATTACCATCTCCACCAGCGTAGACATTGCAAGAAAAGATTCTAACTAAGGATAAGTAAAGTTCTTTCATGGTCACAATATATACTTTTATAGATGTCAAACATAAAAATATAATCAAATTCTATATTAACATAAATATATATTCGATACACATTTATGTCATGGCTTTAACATCAGTATTTCGTATAGCTTCCTCCGGCATCAATAATTTCTTGCAATCGTTGCGGCATAGAAGAGGCCAGATTGTAGGGAATGTTTGGTGTTCGACGTAAGCTCTCCCAACTATTCCTTGTGTGAGCTAAAAGTGCTTCAAATGTTCTTTCATTGTGTTGCTCCTATTCGTTAATCATTATTGCCCAAAGGTTTTCAATCGGATTCATATCAGGAGAACGTGGTGGCAGAATTAGATTAATAATCTCTCGCTCCCTTTCCTCCTCCCTTTGTAATTCCCCACCCAACCTCGTTTCCTTCGACATAGCAACGCTTTCCTCCATCCTTATTCCACTTCCTTCATTAAACCTATTATCGCTTTTACTGTCCCTTCCTTCCATCCTTCAATGCCAGCGTTCTTAAACCTAGCACATAAATTATATAATATGGAATCTAACACCTTAGATCTCTACTCATTCATGTTACTTCAAGACGCCTGTCTTAGGGGAATCTAAGTGTTGAGAGTGGGCTTGAGGGGTAGTCTATAGATTACTACAGAAGACCTTGAACGCTCCAACTATTTAAAAATGATTATTTATTACGCACTCATATGGCATAATACACACATGAATTTAAGTATCTTACACTATAGGATGGAATTGAATCCTACCAGAGTTAAAAAGTCGCAGAATATGATAGATTAGTTTGTATTGAGAGGTTACTAAGAGAAAAGGATTTGGGATAGAGCGGAAGGCAGAGAGTATATTTTTCTCGAGTTTCGGTTATTATTAACGTTATATGGATACATTGCCATTCGGTGTGATGAGAGAGAGAGAGAGAGAGTTACAAGGAGTTACAACGAAAGAAGTACCTCAAAAGGCCTTGCGGCCCATACCGAGGAGGTACCAATGGCAACGGGGTGCCAGTGAAAATTTTCTACACCCTCAAATAGTGTGCAAGATTTTGTCTAACCTTTTCTTGAACTGATCCACAGAGGAACTGTTCACAACTTCTGAAGGTAACCTGTTCCACGTGTGACAGTTCTTATACGTAAAGTAATTCCACACACACTAGTCCTAAACCGCTTCAAATCCAACTTCCAACCATTGTTGCGAGTTGGGTTATCATTTAAACTAAACATGCTTCTAAAATCGACATCGTTGAACCCGCGTAAGAACTTGAAAACCTCGATCAGTTGACCGCGCAGCCTCCGAGTTTCCAGCGAAAACAAGTTCAGGGCGCGTAACCGTCGATTGTAGCCCATATGCCTAACGGAAGGGATTAACTTTGTGGCCCTCGCCTGCACTCGCTCCAGCCTCTCAATATCTTTCCTGAGGTGGGCGACCAAAACTGCACAACATACTCCAGGTGCGGCCGAACTAGGGAATTGTACAGAGAGAGCACAATCTCCTTGTTCCGAAACTGAAATTGCCTCCTGATATAACCTAACAGCTTCTGGGCTTTCTTTTCAACATCTACGCACTGTTTGGTAAATTTAAGGTCGCTGCTAATTAACACATCCAAGTCCTTTTCCAAATCAGTCGCCTCGATATACTCCCCAACATACTTTGCATTTACCCAAGTTAAACGGCATTTGCCATTTTCCGGACACTTTCATATCCTACCTAGGTCCGCACGCAGTTCCTCGATCGCTTCGGGCGTCCCAACATTGGCCCCAAGCTTGGTGTCATCAGCGAATTTGGCGATCCGACTGACGATGCCACCGTCTATATCATTTATGTAAATGATAAACAACAGTGGCGCCAAAACGGAACCCTGAAGAACCCCACTAGTGATCGAGGCCCAACCCGAACTAGCCCCTTTAATTACAACCCTCTGCCGCCTATTCTTCAGCCAGTTTTCAATACACCTACCTACTTCCCCACCGATACCCAGCGCGCGCACTTTCGCCATTAGCCGGCGGTGAGGTACCTTATCAAAGGCTTTCTGAAAGTCGAGATAAAGTATATCAATCGCCCTACTCTTATCATACTCACCCAACATGACGTGAAAAACTCGAGCAAGTTGGTGAGACACGAATGGTCAACGATCCTATCGGCTATTATCCCCTCTAATAATTTACCTACAACTGAAGTGAGACTAATGGGACGATAGTTCCCTGGACTTTCGTGATCCCCTTTCTTAAAGATAGGGGTCACGTTGGCTTCCCTCCAGTCACCAGGCACCTGGCCCGTCTCCACAATTTGTTGAAGACTGTAGCCAGGTGGGGAGCCACCTGGTCGCGCACCTCCCGCAACACTCTGGGGAGAAACTGGTCTGGCCCATTAGCCTTAAACGCGCTCAGTTTGTCTATTCTATCGGCAACGACTGTCGCGGTACATCGAACGAGAGAGGATGGGGAGAGAGAGAGAGAGAGAGAGAGAGAGAGAGAGAGAGAGAGAGGATGAAGAGAGAGGATGGGGGGGAGAGAGAGAGAGAGAGAGGATGGGGAGAGAGATGGAAAGAGAGAGAGAGAGAGGATAGGGAGAGAGGATGGAGAGATAGAGAGAGAGAGAGGATGTGGAGAGAGGATGGAAGAGAGAGAGAGAGGATGGAGAGAGAGAGAGAGGAGAGAGAGAGAGAGAGAGAGAGAGAGAGAGAGATGGAGAGAGAGAGAGGATGGAGAGAGAGAGAGAGTGGATGGGGAGAGAGAGAGAGGATGGAGGAGAGAGAGAGAAAGAGGATGGAGAGAGAGAGAGAGAGGATGGAGAGAGAGAGAGAGCGTTATCTCCTGCATACTCTATATATCTACAGGGTGTTTGAAAACTTTCTGTACAAATTGTAATGGGGGATAGGCAATACCAAGACAACCCTTTTCGTCTACAAGTGTATGTCCGCTGACGTCACCATTCGGCGCGAGAGGGCGCCGCTGCAATTGGCTAAAAGGTGAAGTGGGCTAGACTCGCGCTTGCCGCGGGCATTCTTAAATCGGACGTAGTACGCGTAATATGTTTATTTAAAGAAGGCATGTTTATTTAAAGAAGGTGCTGAAAGTTGCGACCGGTAGCATCAATGCATGCCCGACAGCGTCGAAGCATTGACTGACGTACACGTCGAAAGATTCCCGGCATTTCGGGAACAGTTCCAGCGGCGACAGCGATTCTTGCTACGATGTCTTCTTCTGAGTAAATGGGAGTCTCGTACACGAGGTTCTTCATGTGTCCCCACAGGAAGAAATCGAGGCATGTTAATCGGGCGATCTCGGCGGCCAGGCTACGGGCCCACCCCGGCCTATCCATCGGTCCCCAAAAGTGGCGTTCAGATAATCCCGCCATCGTTGCTGGAGTGTGCTGTGGCCCCGTCGTGTTGAAACAACATTCGTCTACGAATAGCCACGGGAACATCTTCCAGCAGTTCCGGCAACGTTTCTTCAAGAAATATCCGATAAACCCGCCCGTCGAGTCGGGCAGGCAGCAGGTACGGCCCAATCAACTTGCCATGGACGATACCCGCCCAAACATTGACGGCGAACCGTTCTTGATGAGCATGCACCCGTGTAGCATGTGGATTTGCGTGCGCCCACACGTGAGAATTGTGCATGTTAAACACACCCTCACGTGTGAAACAGGCCTCATCTGAGAACAGCACATAAGCCGGAAAATTAGGCTGCACCGCTGTCTGCTGCAGAAACCAGCGTGCGAATTCCACACGAAGAGGGTAATCCCGAGGTTGTAATGCCTGGACTCTCTGACGATGAAACGGATGTAACTGCTGCTCGTGCAACACTCTCCAGACCAGGTCGTGGTTCACACCGAGGATACGTGCAACACCTCGCGTGCTTGCGCTTGGATTGTCCTCAAATCGCCGTAGGATTTCTTCTTCCATGTCAGGAGTGCGCACGTTTCTCTCCCGACCAGTGTCATGCATGTTTGCATGGAATGTTTCAGTTTCTCGCAGTCGCCGATGCAAATGCGCAAACGTTTGGTGGTTTGGCACACGTCTGTTTGGGAAGCGCTGTCGGTACAACCTCACAGCAGCTCTTCCGTTTCCATTGGCAGCCCCATACACCATATGCAATATGCATGTCAGCCATCTCAGCAGTCGTGAAGCGCTCCATGTTACGCGTACTACGTCCGATTTAAGAATGCCCGCGGCAAGCGCGAGTCTAGCCCACTTCACCTTTTAGCCAATTGCAGCGGCGCCCTCTCGCGCCGAATGGTGACGTCAGCGGACATACACTTATAGACGAAAAGGGTTTGTCTTGGTGTTGCCTATCCCCATTACAATTTGTACAGAAAGTTTTCAAACACCCTGTATATACAGTATATCTCTATATATAAATAGATAGTGATCGACACAATGATAATGTGGACGTCATTGATGGGTTAGAGCAATTATGTGTACCAATCCGAACCCACCTCCGCTACCATAAGGACCGCCCATTTTATACCTAACAGACTAGCTTGGGACGAGACAGAAGCGCGAGACTTATTGTAAGCACTGTACATTGAATATTTAAGTTGGACTTGACATCAATGAATGAGGATTTAATGGAAGACAATTTATATTTGGGTTTTTATTTTATATGCAAACATACATAAAGTACAAAATCTATGAGAAAAAACCAATTACACACCATAATTAATTCTTTAAAAGATTGGTACTTGATTAAACTGAAAGAAAAAAATTTAAATTACCATCAGCTTGTGCCTAATCAATGGAGGGATAATAAGAAAGATATTTAAGTAATGCAATGATCTCTGATATTCAAAGTATTATTAATAAATGAACAGCGTCCGAAGCTATTAGGGTCGAGGTTTCAAATATGGTAATAATGGGGTTGTTTAACCTCCTTCGCAACGTCTAAGGTCATATGACGGAGGGGACCTACGGCTTTAAGTGGGATCCGAACCACGGTCGCTACATAGTCTGGACGCGGAGGACGGTCTTCCATCCAACTACTATCCGAGTCAATGTCGCTTAACTTCGTTGATCAACGGGAAGTGGACGCTGTTACGACATTGGTTACGACATCTCAGTGATGCTGGTAATAATAATACCGGAGATAGAACAACAGGCCGCATTAGTTGGTCTGAGCCATGTGCCAGTTTTTGGCCTTCCTCACTCATTATCATTATTTTTATCAATCCATACATGGCTTAGTTTACAAGAGAATTGCAGTACAATATTTAATGGCGTCAATAAGTTAGATTATTATTATTATTATTATTATCATTATTATTATTATTATTATTATTATTATTACTATTAATTTCTCAAACATGGAGTTTGACTGGCTTGCAACTTAGGAAAATTGCAAATATCAAGTATAACTTTTTTTTTTTAATAATAATAATGTCACTTGAAAAAAGTTTGTACTTAAAGAAATAGCTGTGATGAATATCATGTATTTACGATGATGAAAATTATAATTATCTGTATACTTTTAATGATGAAAACTAAACACAACTTCCTTATAATTGTTTCGTTTTTCAGATTCGTTATCCATTTTCTGAGTGTGTTTACAGTTCCTGAAAAAGGTTCGCATGAAAACAAATATTTTAAAATAAAAAAGTAATCATTCGTGTTTGGAATTTGTTTTTAAAATTTGATTGCTATCATCAAAAAGAGCTAAATTATCCAATTAAAAAGAATGGATCAAGTAAAGATAAGCACCCCCAACCTTTTTTAGTTAGCTTTATAAGGCTAACTAACGAAAATATCACGACTTAACCTAACCAATCGTTAGGTCAACTGTACGCCCTTGACGATTGGTCAGGTTAGGTCGTGATATTTTCGTTAGTTAGCCTTATAAAGCTAACTAAAAAAGGTTGGGGGTGCTTATCTTTACTTGATCCAAAAGAATATTACCACTTAGTAATTTTTTATGGTTTTTATGTTTTCTTTAGAAATTTTATGTTTCTAGGTAAATTTTTTTTGCCGAAATTGTGCATTACTTAATTAATTCAAATGTATAATTGTAATTTTAAAAATAGTGAAATTCTGAACCATTATGATGAAGAAAAGAAGTAGAGCCATTTCGAACCAAAACAAGGCAATGTCTAATTAAGTTAATCTCGTAAAATGTGAAGGGGAAATTATGCTTAAGCTAAAAAGGAGGACGGAGGAAAATTTTTATTTGAACCAAGGGAGTTTTCGATCCGAAAATCTGAGAATAAAGTCACAGTTAATTCTAACGCATTTTAATTCTTTACAAAAGAAAGAGAATTTACGCTAAATTTTTTGCCATTTTATCGTTCAATCTTTTTCTTTCTTTGAGGCAACACTAAAGGAAGAGAAAAGTTTAAACTATTCAAAGAAGTTTCGAAGATCGGCGTTACGCTCTTTTTAATAGTTCAGTTTAAAAGTGTTTATAGCAAACATTACACAAATGAACTTTATTGCAGTGCGACTTAAGTGTCTATTCATAAACCTCGTTAAGTCAGCGAGGTTAAGTGACATTGTTTCTTTTCTGTAGTTGGTTGGGTAACTATCCTGGAGCAATCCAAGAATAAGCACCCCAAATCAATTTAGAGTGTTTTTTTTTCGATTGGGGTCGAACGAGGGTGCTTATTCTTGGATTGCTCTAAAATGGAGTTAAAATGGAGTTAATTGCTCTAAAATGGTTAATTGAATGCCCGTTAGATTAATTGTACGCCCTTGACGATTGGTTAGGTTAAGTCGTGATGTTTTCGTTAGTTTCAATGAAAATACACGACTTAACCTAACCAATCGTCAAGGGCGTACAGTTGACCTAACCTGGCATTCAATTAACTTTATTTCAGTATTCTTAATTTAATTATGTTGTTCTAATTCTTTTTATTGCAATATCCTTCGTAAACATTAAAATATATATTTTTTAATTTTATAGGTTAAAATCCTCTAATTTGGAGTGAGGTCGAACTGGGGCGCTGTTTCTTGGATTGGGTCTAACTGGGGGTGCTTTTTCTTGGATTAGGGACTTTACGGTGCTTATTCTTGGATTGCCCCACTATCCTCTGCGTTCAGATGATGTAGCGACTCGTGGTTCGGATCCCATCTAAAGCTGTAGGTCCCCCATCACATGATCTTTGCGTTATGAAGAAAGTTAAACACCACCAAACATTTTATCTATGAATGAATCATTACATCTCGGACAAAAGCCGTTTTCTTGAAAGGTATGAAAATAAAATTCTGTAGGTACGTGAAACTAAGTAAAGAAGTTAAGTTATTTACACCATCTTAAAGTATATCCTAAAAGTAGGTTAATAATATCTGAAATTCATTAAATATATTTATAAACTTGAAGCATTTTAGGTGATATTCAACTTCAACCTCACCGATAAAAGTATACGGATGTTGCACTATTAGTTTTTCATTTTTCATCTTTAACCCTTTAACGCCGATCGTTGCCTTATGTCAATATGAGCTTAGCAATCGATTTTGAGCTTTATGATCTGAATTTTGAGCCTTACGATCTGAATATTAGAGGTTATTTTGGCTTGAACAGGAAAAAAATATTTTAAAATAAAAATTCATAATTAATTCAGGCATGAAAGAGTTAATGTAGGGTTCCCAAATACCGAATTATTTGGCCAAGCTTGCATACATTGTTTTCCATATGTGGGCAATTTTCAGGTGCAAATGAGGTATGGATCAACGTAAAGCAACTGGAAGAAAAACAATTTTACTCAAGACGTTCAAGAAATATCTTGAGAAATTTTGTTTCTTCTTAAAACCTTAGTTTTTACTAAGGGAATGAAAGTTTTCCGTATTCGATACAGCTGAATTATCTTAACAGAAGTGCATATATTCATATTACGCTAAAATTTGTACAAACACTACCAAACGCTAGCTCTAGTTGTTCTAGGATTATATTAGTTGAAAACGTTTTAGTATCTGGAACTAAACATATGTAGATTAATGACAAGATTTAGAGGGGATCACAGTTCTTTGTTTTTTATTTAACACACACACACACACACACACACACACACACACACATATACATATATTTCTTGGGAAGGAAATATTATTTTTTACACGGATGTAAAGGATTATATTCAGTATAATAAAGGACCTTTTCCAGTTTGTGTACCGTTTTTCATAATTTATTTTTGCTTCTTTCAGATAAAAAATGAGTGATAATATCAATCTCTTTAGTTACGCTTATAAGGCTAACTAACGAAAATATCACGACCTAACCTAACCAATCGTTAGGTTAACTGTACGCCCTTGACGACCGGTTAGGTTAGGTCATGATATTTTCGTTAGTTAGCCTTATAAAGCAAAATAAATTATATGAAAAACGGTACACAAACTGGAAAAGGTCCATAATAAAAATAACATTTGCAAGCCATTACGGCAAATTGCCCATCAACTGCAATTTGTGTATCACGGAGAGAATCCAAAATGACCCTAAATAGACTAGTCGTATCGTTAAATGTTTTCTAAATTAAACAATGAAGAAAATTGTATGAGAGTTGCGTGTAAGTTCGTTCTTTTTCACTCGAATCCAATCTCTATTCGCAGACACATTTTATAAAAACATTGAAGCATTATTTGCAGAGGACTTAAAAGCTAAAGTGACAAATTTCTACTTTAGAATTGGAAGTCCTTCAGCGAACTGAGGGCTACGTCGTGGCAGTGTGGTAACTAAAGGTGGAAAGAGTACATCAGTAGGCGAGTATTCTTGTACTCGAGTACGTGTATTTGTTGTACTCGTTTTCTACTCGAACTCGAGGTAATCTGAAATCGCTGTAATCGTACTCGTACTCGAACAATCAACCTCTCGTGACCAATTACCACGTGCTACTAATTTGTCTATGCTGTTCGGTAACTATAGCAACCCATAGCTTCCAGAATGTTCTAGAAAGCCTACAGCAGACTATAAATGCTTGCGCAGGGCATCGCGGAGGTTAGTATTAGTTAGAGACTGCAGAGATCTGGTATCTGACGTCATTGTGGAAGGTTGCACATATAATATATATACACATCTGAGTTTTACAAGGTATTTATTTATAGTTTTAGTTTTCATTTATTTTTATAAGAAAGCCGAGTTATTTTGATGGAATATAAAACATCTTACAAAAGATGTTGACTAAAGCATTACGTAATTGACATTACTTACAACTTTATAAGTACATGTGATATATATATATATATATATAATATATATATATATATATATATATATGATACACACAGACGGTGCATGGAACAAGGAACTCTTCTAGGATAATTAAATCCACTATAGTATGAATAAGTAATGGTGAATGACAAATACCATAATTTTTCTTTTTCATGATGCTAGCCCGACGTGGGCAACGGGTCACTCGCAAAGAGGTCCCAAAAATATAGCTTCCTTCACCAGCTATCTGCAAAGCAAATAGGATCTAGCTTCGGGACAGGATCTAGGGTTTAAAGCAACCTAGCACAGCTACATTTAGAACCTCAATATGAGCAAAAGACTCGCTGCCTTCACGTCAGATTGAATACATCAAAGAAAAGGGGTAACTATTATATTTTAAGCCAAAAATAAAAAACCTCAAAAACCTCAGGGAACCATTCTGAGTTCATTCCCATCTTGAAACGGACATGTTATGTGCCTTGAAAAGTGGACACTCAATTTATCATTTACCGTTACTTATTCGGACTATAGTGGATCTAATTATCCTAAAAGAGTTCCTTGTCCCATGCACGGTCTCTGTGTATCATAAAAAACCTCAGGGAACCATTCTGAGTTCATTCCCATATATATATATTATGTAACAGTAAAGCAAATACATTTTGTTCCTTTCGTGTCCATTTTTTTCATTTTCCATTATAATGTGTTCATATGGTCTCATAACAAATAAGCTTTGCTCATGCAAGCACCAGGTAAAGCATTGAAAAACGTTGTACTCGTACTGAAAGTAATCTGAAATCGCTGTAATCGTACTCGTACTCGCTTACTCCAAAAATCTGTAGTTGTATTCGTACTCGTACTCCTCCAGTAACAAAATTTTGGTATTCTTTCCACCTCTAGTGGTAACACCGTTTCCCGTCGATTAGCGAAGTTATACGACAATGAGTCCGGATGGTTGTTGGATGCAGGAGCATCCTCCGCGTCCAGATTATGTATCGATTCGTGGTTCTGATCCACGTGAAGCTGTAGGTCCCCTCCGTCATATTACCTTAAATGTAGCGAAGGGGTTAAACACCCACCCTCAGCCAACCATCACCAAGCTGATTCTGTGATTTGAAATAATGTTACTTATTCAGTTTAATTAATCTTATCCGACTTTTCGGATAAGTGATTATAAATTTTACTTCCATCTCTTTTACATCCACTCTACGATGTGATCTCATTAAAAGTAACCTCTTTTTATATTGATATTAGAAAACTAATTTTAGAACTTGTAACTGAGGTGCATTAGAAATCATACCTAGTTATTCCATTAATTTTTAGTGTTTTTCATTACTGCACTTTCCAATTATAAAAAACCTTTTCTGTTTTAATTTTTATATGACCGCTTTAAAAGTAGACTTAAGAAACCTTTGCAATCTTTTTTTTTAACTAATAAATATATTATATATATATATATATACTGTATATACACAGTCGTATACGGGGGTTGTTCAAAAGTAAGTTTACAAGGTTAATTATGCATAGTACAATAATGTTGTTGGTAGTACAATATTTTGTTAGGCATGTGTGGCAACATTGTAAAGTGGCAACATCCGGTCACCACGAACCAAAAAGGTCAAGATTGCACCATCAGCTGGTAAGTGATGGCAATGATTTTTTGGGACCATCGAGGCGTTTTCCATGTTGAATTCATGCAAAATGGGACAACAATAAATGCCACTTCGTATTGTGTAACTTTACAACGACTCCGCACGGCTATCAGAAGAAAACATCCCGGGCTGCATACTGCAAGTGTGGTGTTTTTGCATGAGAATGCACGCCCTCACACTGCAAATCAAACACGCCAACTTTTGGAATCGTTCCACTGGGAAGTAATGGATCATTCCCCCCCCCCCTATATTCCTAACCTTGCACCAAGCGACTTCCATTTGTTTCCACCCCTAAAAGGAACACCTTGGAGTAAACAATTTCAAAACGATCTTGATGCAGATACTGCTGTAGGAAACTGGTTAAAAACTAAGAACCCTACATTTTACTTGACCGGCATCAGAAAGCTTGTCTCATGCTACTACAAGTGTTTGAATCTGTTTGGTGATTATGTAGAAAAATAGTAATAAATTGTTGAAATACTTGTAATAATTGCTTGCCTTGTAATAAAACAGTTTCTTCAGAACACCTTATAACTTACTTTTTAAACAACCTTCGTGTATATATATATATATACATACATGACATAATAATTAGGCCAGTTACAAATCCTATATATGAACTCATTCTTGTTCATTTTTCTGATAAAGAGCATACATGCAATTATTGATTCAGAAGCAAACTAACCATTCAACCAATGAATGAAAATTAAACAAGAAGTTCAATAATTATTTTCATATCCAGAAATAAGTCAATAACATCAGAGCTTTGATCCGTTTGAAACAGGACTGCAGCAACGTCTCATTCTACTCAAATGTAAACTAAAGGCATGTACTTATGTTTTCAATCAAATATGTTATAAATTCGCAATTAATTAACAACTAATTTAATTCTTTTCATGCTTTGTCCTTCCTCGAGTAACTGAAAATATTTTCGAATCTTGAGAAAAAATAAGTGTTTACAAAACCTCGGCCTGAACTATGATACATCGAGAATTTTTTTTTTTATGTAATTTATCTTCAACATCATATTATTTTGAAAACGCTTTTTCAGGTAGTATTTTTTAATAACTATATTCTTTTGAAAAACTTTTTTATGTAAATATGCATAAAATACGGAATTTTCTTTCAAAATATGAATAATAAAACTTCGAATTGAAAAAGTTTTGAATGTCTAGTAAAGAAATTTTGTAACAATTATCTTTCTTTAGAAAAGAGTCTGCAGGCAATAGAGTTCCGAACACGAGAAAGATGTTCTAAATTGAGTCCAAAGTTAATAACTTTCGAAGGGCCGAAAAATATTAGGAAAAGTTGAGCATTATAGTACGATAAACGGCTCACATTTCAAAGTGAAAATATGTGACAGTTATTTACGATTCAATCAGCACGAAATGAACTGTAATTAGATGCGAAATTTAATAGAAATGTTTTAGCAATATACTCGCACACGCATTTTAATGAAATAAAAGTTAATAACTATATCAACTCAACTCAGTAAACCTAACGAACGAACGAATTTTTAACCAAATCCAAACTTTTATAAATGAAGCCCAAAGTAAAGCGAATTAAGTTTTAATATATAATTAGTTGATAAGCCTCCCTCATGATCACGCACTCGACGAGAAGAAGGATGCTCAACTGAAGAGCTAGTCAATTTAGGAATCAACAAGTGAGAATCAACATGCGTGTAATGACCAGCAAGCTGACCAACCTGTTGGTGAACTTTTTGGATAAATTGTTAGTCCTCTTTGGTATTCTTACGAATGCTAAATTAACTGATGTATTGGAAGTAGGTTTGATCACATAATAAATAGCACTCATTAACCATACTACCAGCAAATAATTAAGGTTAACTCAACCTGCAGTAGGGTGGAGTGAAAAAAACTTTTTTTAGAATTCAGTTTTGTAGAGGCACCCAAGGTTAGTCTGTGGTATCAATAAGAAATCTGTAAAATATTAGCTACCTGCGACATCAACTTCACCGGTCCCAAGGAGGTCAAAGATTTTGTCTTTCAGGTGCCCCAAAAAATTAAGGAAAATTCAAAGATTTAAGCGTATCTTCCGTTGTGTTTAGCCTAGGAAGATTATTTTTATTTCATTTGATTTGTCTATTTACGTTCTTTAACTTTTCTCTAATACACTTTTCTCCCATTCCTCAAAGAAATTTGGAAAATTTAGTATTTCATGAAAAATACTAAAAAAAAATAGGAATTTTTATATCTTTCGTTGAGTTTCTCAACTTCAGGAGATGTTTTAGCACCATTTTAAGGTTTCCATTTGTTTAGATTTTCACATATTTAATTATTTCATATTATGTCACAACCTGCGATTTACCATTTCTATGGTTGAACAGTATCCATGTTTGTGCCATTAGAAGTTCGCTGTAAACAGCGAATGTCCCTCCCTTATATTGTACGTACAGAGTGAATCACTCTGACGTCATAAAGTAACTTAATTTCCTTCCATACCTTGAATACTGAATCACGTGTTTAGTATGTGGATATCTTTCGTATTCAATGTATGGTAAATTCTTTAATAATAATAATAACGTCACTCTCTATGAGTCATTATTTATATGTTGTGTCCTGTCGGTGTTATGCAACCATACTCATTCATACATCCATGTTCCTTCTTGACCGTCGTCCTTTATTAATTTTATTACCTATTACCTATTTTATTACCTATTACCCATTGTTTAGTTATGCTCTATCAACTTATCAGTCTATGTTTGCTCGTGTCTATATTACGCACACAACCTATTGTGTGACGAATGATATGTGTACACTACTGTGTGCAGTCGTACATGTCTATTGACGATCATGATTACGTACATGTATTCTTTTTGTTTTATTTTCTTTTTATTATTTCACCTCTCGCAAGTTGTCTATTATTGCTGAGACGGAGGCTCGAATTCCGATTACGTCGTCAAAGCGAGCCTCTGAATTCGAACTCTTCTCTCTTGCCTCTGCTACCAATTTATAACGTTAAGATGTGATGTTATATTATTATAATATACCACATTGTTCCCTGCCAGGCTATTGGTTATTATCTATGTAGGCACATAGTTACCCACGTTCTCATTATCTGTACTTACTACTTCTACCTAATTGTCATTCAAATTCCGTTACTTATGTCTCACGTTATCATTAATGTCCGTGTACTTTCAAATGAAAAGTACACCGTATCTTTTCTCCGCTTTCCTCATCGCTGGCTAATTAGACTTTCAACTATAATAACCAACCATTCTTCTAATAATATTTGACATAATTTGGCGTAATCACTGTTAACTATAAATATACATAATTGTCGTTATCCCTGTAAATTATAAAACAAACGAGAACTCTCCTTCATTTTTAAATTGTGTTACCTATTCAGATTACTTCAGTATTAGATATTCAATTAACAAATTGCTAAAATTGTAATTAACGGTAATTAATGTATGTAATATAATGTAATTTATGTACTTAATGTACTCTGTACATGTCGGTCCCCCGACATTATGTCGCCACCCAAATGTATTCCTTACAAAAATTAGTATCTTTTTTTGTTAACTTTTTTGCTTAATTATGCTTAACGTCAGAATTCTTTAGCTCTCCAGCTAAAGTGGGAGCTTAACCTTCGACTGCATTCCCCCAAAATTTGAGGCTTATTTATTTCTTGTATTGTAATTAAATCATTCCTGTCTGGCCCGTTGTTACCCGAGGTTGCACCTCCCTGACTAAAATAATTCCTGCCTGAGCCGTTGTCACCAGAGGTGGGCTCTTCTCTCATCTTAAATTCCTCCTGAACCTTCACCCAAGGAGGCCGAGCCCCCCTCACTTTAAATTCCTGCCTGAGGCTTAGACCAAGGAGGCCAAGCCTCCTCATTTTAATTCCTGCTGTAACTCTTACTCGAGGAGGAAAGCCTCCTCGCTTTCAATCCCCACCTTACTATTGTGAAATGGGGTCGAACCTCTACCCCTGTAAATTCCTGCTTGAGCTGTTGTTGTAAGAGGTAAAACCTCTCCCCTTGTAAACTTCTGATTATTTATCAGTGCCTCGTTCTGTATAAACTTTGTAAATAAAAAAATTTATGAGTGAACTAAAACTCCAATTTTTGAAGTGAAGTGTTTCCATTCATCCCTTCGAAAAAAAAAAAAAACTTGGTAGAAACTATTTTTTTGTTGATACTCGGATGCTCTCGGCCAAGGCCGAGCTTACCCAAGAAGGACCACCTTCGTTGGATTGTCGAAAGTGCATTAACCCAAAAAAGTCGCAAGCGGGCAGAGACTCGCACAACCTATGCGCGACACTGGAGGTCCCCCACCGAGACCGCTTTAGTTCTCCAACACCGAGACTGTTTCAGTCCCCCACCGAAAAAACCGTCGTCCATCAATGGATGTCCCTACTTTGAACAATTTTTGAAACACTTCAGGGATTCACTCATTCGACGTCGACCGCAACCTCTTCAACTTGACTCCAACCCCACCATCTGCAACCTCAATTAATTCAACTCATCGTTGACCTTCAATCAACTTTTATTACTTGGAAATTCCTTCCTTGAAATTCTCTCTCCAATCAACCCCAAATATTTACTACAACAATTTCCTTGAACTTCTCTTCAATCAACTTTTGAATTATGTTCGTATTTTTCTCCAATCAACCCGTTCGACCGTCTTCCTGTCTACAATCTTCCTTCAACGTTTGTATGCTCCGTCGTGGCGATCAGATGACGTCACGAGCGGCACACCTAAGCTGAGTGAGGCTGACCTTCAAAGCTTCGTGGAGGCTCCGAGGCACCAGCTCACCAAAACGTTTTTCTTCGTTTATGTGATGAGTTTTAATTATTAATTATTACTTTTAAATCATTTCCTTAATTATCATTTTCTTTAATTTTAGTAATATTAATTCACTTTTATTTTTCCCTTTTTAGTGTGAAACAGTGAAGTGACTTTATAAACACTTAATCATTTTTTTTTAACTAATTGATTTTAATTAACTGTTCGGTAGTGATACGAAATACAGTACTAATCAGACGTTGTCATTGATTCAGTATTCACATATTTATTTTTCCCAACAAACTATAAATCTGAATTTTTAAATTCATTTTATAAAATTATCTGCACATTTTGTATATTATTATTGAGGATAGTAAATAATATCATTTTAGATTTTTGTTGTGGGACGTAAATGCGATCAGTCATAATTCTGATATTTATACCCATAACTCACATTTTTATTTAGTTGAACCCAGTTAGGTTCCTTTTTTTTTATTCTTTTCAATTTAAACCTTTTTCATTAATTTAGTGAAAATTCATGTTATTGTTATTATAATGTAACCCTTTTTTCTAGTGTGTGATTTTGACGGAATTTCGACCCTTGCCAACGAGACTTCAGCGTTGGGAGATTCGAAAATTACTCGTCGATTACGGCATCGGAAGTAAACGCAGAGTCGCCCATTTTGTTCTACGTTATTTCGTAACTATACTAAATACTTAGACTTTGTTCCATTTATTTTTTTTTATTGCTTGTCTCTTACATGGTTATTTTTGTTTTACACACACACTTCCGTGTCAACGACACGTGTTATGATTAACGATGTCCAAACCATTACCCCCCCTGACATGCACCACTACTGTTAATCTTTAACTCCCTTTTCCGTACTGAAACGTACAGTTGATGTCCCTCACTTTCGCGGTCGCGTTAATAATAGATTTGTAGAACCCTCCTTTAAGGATTGGTTCGGTAAAATTGACGATTCGTTTAGAGGTTGTCTGAATACAGACGCAGATAAAATCGGTTTTGCGTTTGACACTTGTGACCCAAATCTTGGTGACGCCGCGCGCGTCCGTACTTTTCTTATCGATGGGTCCAATGGGCAAATATATCAATGGTCTTGGGTAGAATTTAAACGTTTTTGGCACGATATATATAAAGGTCTGCAGGAAATCACGAAGTACTGTGACAGGCAGGGATCCGTCAAATGGGACGTTGACGTTAAAGGTTTAAACAACAGTACACGACAGTTATGGACTTCCCTTCATTCCTTTATTCATGGATCATGTCATTATCCTTCAGAGATGCGCGAAAACGCATCTCCCGATAATGTTTCGGTAGAGAATCGGAGTGATTCCGTTGACCCCTCTGGTCTGGGTAGAAAGGCGTTGGGTGTACCTTATTCTGACTCACCTTCCAATCCACTTTCCTCTTTGAGTTCTGTACATTCGGAATCCCCAGAAAGTGATTATTTTTTTCTCGAAATCGGTTTCAAACTCCGTTGCCCAGAGGAGACCCTTTTAGGTCGTTTTGATCCGAAATGTTCGTCCAGTATTGTTCCTGCGTCTTTAGCGGATAAATTGCTGTGTCCTCTCTTTATGGAACCGCCATCCGTTTCATACGTTCGGGATTCCGAGGGTAAACTTATTCCCGTCCTTGCGGAAACCAAACTTGACTTGTGGATTGATTATTGTTTTTTTAGTATAGGTGTCTCGTTAGTGCCGTCAGAATATTGTCCCGATTGTGATTTAATTATTGGCCCAGAATCCCTACGACCCTACGGATTCGATTTCGACTTTTCGGATGGATGCTTCGTCGCTAAATGGGATAAAAGACGTTATTTCCTTCTCTGGTGCGAGGCACCCGAGCAGAACCTGGATAGTGACGATGAAACGTCACCCTTGGAAGATTTGGGTAATCCTGATCCAACTTTCTTCTCTGACTCAGTTGTCTCTGAACCGTTGGTTCCAGCTTGTTCATCAAATGAATTTCCTTCGAGGCGAGAAGTCACAGCCTCTCCTAATGATGATTTTTGTGAAGCATCTTGTGACAGTGTTTGTGATGCTAATGTTGAAAACAGTAAAGACAACAATGAAATTGTTGATTTATATAATTATAAAGGTACTTCTGTTGGAAGTCTTTATGATGAAACTTCCGTTGAAAGTAAGTGTAATACTTACGTTAATAATTGTTGTAATGTAAATGGGGATGTGACCAATTCTTTGTTAAATGTGAATTCAGACAACTTGGATGATTGCTGTGCAACCGATGTTGAAAATCAGAATTTATCTTCTCGCCATGGTCAGGACAACCATGTTGGTCCCGATGGCCATGACTTGTACGATGATTTAGACACTGCTCCTCAAATTGTCAGTAATTTTAGTCATTCGGACATTGACTCAACTGATTCAGTTAGTTCAGTTGATATAGTTCATTCAGTGAACTTTGGTCGAGAAGACCTCGTTTTTGATTTAGATGGATCAGATATCCATGCATGTCCCAAAAAGGACGCGAATTCTGTTACTGATGTTGTTTTTGGTTTAGATGGATCGGATATCCATGCATGTCCCAAAGAGGACGCGTTAGATGGTCAGGATGACCATGTTTTTGATAACTTTTCTCCACAGGACCCGAATTGTTTTGAGTTTACTTCGGCCAACGGCCAATCGGCAATGCCGCCTCGTTTAAGTGGTCTGAAAGATGACCCTGTTTTTGATTTTTTTGGTCATGATGACCGTCATCTTACTTCAGATGATGCTTTTTCTGCTGTAGTAGCAGCTGGCGAGAATGCCCCACAAGGTCCTGTAGGCGAGTCAGTTTTTAATCATTGTGATGTTTATGATGACAGTAACAGTTTCGTAACGAATCGATCATGTCCCAGTGACTTCTTTTTAAATTACTACAGTGAGGACCATGCCGTCCCTCCGTTTTGTTTTAACTCCGTTAATTTGTGTTTTGAGCAGTGTAGCAAGCAATCTTTTCCTAAAGAGCAAAGTGCTCACGTAGAGACGTATTGTCACTTGCAGACATCATGTCTCTCCAGTTGGTCACCCGATTCCCCTGATTGCGATATTCCAAATTTTGGTTTTCCTCCCAATACCCCAACCTCGTGCGAAACCATCGCTGATGCAGACGAAGCATGTTCACATGTTTCGGAGACGCCTTCTTGGACTTTTGAAATGGAGCTTATTGACGAGAGCTCACAAATTTTCATGAAAACTTCTGTTAACAACCAAGCAGTTTTGGCTCTTGTTGAAACTGGCTGTCAGGCGAATTACATTAACCACGATGTATGCGAGAAGTTACTCAAGGTGGCTACGGAAAAATTCGATTTGCATTCTCGTTTGTCCTGCATTGATGATGACTGGGAAGAATACAGTACCGGAGAAATCATCCTTCCTATTGAGTTTTGATTCAGTCCCTTATCTACCCCATTTGTGGTCGTATCTGAACTGAATTGGATGGAGACTTACTCCTGGGGATGAATTTCCTTATTACGCACGATTTTTATTGGGCCGATAGAGAGCAGGCCTAATTCGAGGAAAGAACTCACTTTTCGAATATGTTTGTCACCCCTATTCTTCGGTCTTTTCAGCTGAGGGTGAAAGACTCGTTTCAGAGAGCCCGACGGACTCTCTGGAACCAGTTCAAAATAAAAAGGAACTGCTACCAGATGGGGAAGATCTTCATCAATTGTCAATTGTTCCGTTCTAGTTCCGACGAACGAAGAACTAGAAAACCAACATACTTTTGATAATTTTGAGTACGAAGACTCGAATGTCTTCACAGTAAACCCCTGTGACTCCATCGAGAGAGAGTCACCTCCTTCATGACAGTTAGGCCGGAACTTGAAGTTCCCAGTGTTCTGGCTATTCCAAATAAATTTGAAAACTCATTTCCCTTAATTCCGATTTGGTCATTTCGCTTAAATCCCTATTTAAGGAAGATGACTTGATTCTGTTTTCAAAGGTAGAGGAATTTACACCTAATTCCGAGGCTAAGCCCATAGGTGCCGGGAGCGAACCCGAACCTACTCCTCCGTCGGAAGTTGTACGCGCGGAAGGGCAAGCGCGGAATTATTTCTCACTACCATAATGATCGTTCCATCGATCATTTTCATTTTTCTTCCGCGAATTCATGTTTTTCGCCCTTCTCGCCTTCTACTTTGCAAATCTTTCTCTTTGGCTGTTCCTGGATCCTTTTCTGAAACCAGTGAAAGTCATTCTTCTTAATCCCGATACACACCTCCTCTTGAGTAAGCAAGGCTCGTATGGTCAGTCCATTGCTTCCTGGCATGTTGCGAAAACCTTTAACCGAATGACCCACATGCCCGATCGCAAGACAACCTAACCATGCAGCTGATTTGTCTGGCTTCGTATGTTCGTGAAATTCACCCGTATGACCGAACATACCCTCAATTTAGGTTAAGTTGTTTTTGGTTTAATTTTAAATTAATCTTAATTATACGGAACTTATAACCTACAAGTGTTCAGTTCAGAATAGCTCATAATTGAGTTCTATTTTCAACTTTTTATTTTTTATTTTTTTTTTATTCAAATTAGTCTTGAGTAATTGTCATTAAGATGTTCTTATATCGGTTGTTAAGGTATCAACCCAAAATTATAGCCAATTTTGACACACTATACCAGGATGCCATTCCTTTTCCCCTTCTAATAATTCTGTTACACCATTTCCTTATTACTAATTACATAACTGTACCCTCACCATGAATTCCACTAAAACCTGTTGTTATCTATGCCCCTTCAACTCGTCAAATAAAATTCAATTGCTGTACCGATATTGCTAATCACTATTAATGGTGAGATACTGTTAATATAACGCCATGAAGGTACTGGTCGAATTGAATTCTGTGCCTAAATTCAGTTCCCAATACCGCTCAATGTACTTTAACTAATTTAAAGTCTTTTTAAATGCGTATTCATTTTAATTACCTTCATACGTGCAACTGAGTTAATTACGTAAAATCTATAATCCCGATTGAATTTTATTACTTTCGACACCTATTTGAATTTACTTTCCTACTGATTACATTTTCACCCAATTACGCTTACCCACACTCTGAAACACTCTTGAAATCATTGGCGTACTTAGTGGAAAGAAATTCACTACGCTTATCTTATTTTTATCATATAAATCTTATTCTAAAATCATTGGCTATCACGATAAAGTATATTTAATTGCAGTTAACTGATTGATGTTTACTCTGGATTATTTGAATTTATTTAAACTTAATTGCTGCTTACAATATATAATCTTGCCTGTTGTTTTATTAAGTTAATTTTAACCAACCTCTAAGCTAATCCGCTCTTCAAAATTTCATGATTTACCATTGACCACTAAGGATTCAGTTCTTCCCGGGATGAACCAATTACTTTCATATTCTACACACAACTGTACATACCCACTCAGCTAGACACGCGTATTACCCATATTTTTTCCTACGTATACACAATCACGTATAACTTCAACTATAAATTCCTTTTCCCCATTTTTTGGTAAACCACCTAGCATTTGCACTCTGTGCCAAATACACACGACCCAAGGTCTATACATCGTCTATTACGTAATTCTATCTTCCTTCTCCCTGGATATTCTTAATGGATAACAATATCTAAGTATCTAAAACGGTAACTAGATAAATTTTCATGTTTTCAATAAATTAATTTTACTTTTCTTTAAATCAATTTTAATCTTTTACCAACTTATTCGGACTTGAAATAAGTTTACATTCTGCAACCGTGCTCCCACTGCTGAAGACTTCGCCCACCAATAAAATTGAATTCAATTTTTATCTACCATAGTGAATACGATTAGTTTTTTACTGTATAATCATGATATCTTCGGAAACTCTTATCTCTGTCATTACTGATGGATTAACTCCATTTCAAGTAGTCACCAGATGAATTGAAAATTCCTGAACCTTAAATTTTGAATTTTCCTTTTAACCATTATTTACTATGTATGTATCTTTTTCCCTGAAATTATCTTAACCTTGGAAGTCTTTCCGAATTTATCACGGTTCCGTAAATTTTGTTACTTTAACTGAAATAATTATGTCGAAATGCCAGAAATAACTTAGATGGTTCATTAGTTTATAAGATTGTTTATGTAGTATGATTGCCACAATTAATCATACTTATAATTTTTTTTTTTAAAGGTGACAACTTCGGACTTTATACCTTGTTGATCTAGAGTTTCCACTACAGTTCTAGTAATCAGACCTCAACCTTGTTAATTTAATTGCTGTAATTTTAAAATTTCCCCCTTGATTATTTTTTTTAATTTTATTAATATAATTATCATTCTTCCCACTAAATTGCCTTGATTAATCCAACCCGAAATTGTCGCTGTTTCATTTTTTTTAATATATGGTAAATAAACTTCCACCCTACTATTACATCCTTTTTCATAAGGGAGAGCAGTGTCACAACCATGCGATTTACCATTTCTATGGTTGAACAGTATCCATGTTTGTGCCATTAGAAGTTCGCTGTAAACAGCGAATGTCCCTCCCTTATATTGTACGTACAGAGTGAATCACTCTGACGTCATAAAGTAACTTAATTTCCTTCCATACCTTGAATACTGAATCACGTGTTTAGTATGTGGATATCTTTCGTATTCATTGTATGGTAAATTCTTTAATAATAATAATAATAATAATAACGTCACTCTCTATGAGTCATTATTTATATGTTGTGTCCTGTCGGTGTTATGCAACCATACTCATTCATACATCCATGTTCCTTCTTGACCGTCGTCCTTTATTAATTTTATTACCTATTACCTATTTTATTACCTATTACCCATTGTTTAGTTATGCTCTATCAACTTATCAGTCTATGTTTGCTCGTGTCTATATTACGCACACAACCTATTGTGTGACGAATGATATGTGTACACTACTGTGTGCAGTCGTACATGTCTATTGACGATCATGATTACGTACATGTATTCTTTTTGTTTTATTTTCTTTTTATTATTTCACCTCTCGCAAGTTGTCTATTATTGCTGAGACGGAGGCTCGAATTCCGATTACGTCGTCAAAAGCGAGCCTCTGAATTCGAACTCTTCTCTCTTGCCTCTGCTACCAATTTATAACGTTAAGATGTGATGTTATATTATTATAATATACCATATTGTTCCCTGCCAGGCTATTGGTTATTATCTATGTAGGCACATAGTTACCCACGTTCTCATTATCTGTACTTACTACTTCTACCTAATTGTCATTCAAATTCCGTTACTTATGTCTCACGTTATCATTAATGTCCGTTACTTTCAAATGAAAAGTACACCGTATCTTTTCTCCGCTTTCCTCATCGCTGGCTAATTAGACTTTCAAACTATAATAACCAACCATTCTTCTAATAATATTTGACATAATTTGGCGTAATCACTGTTAACTATAAATATACATAATTGTCGTTAATCCCCTGTAAATTATAAAACAACGGAGAACTCTCCTTCATTGTTTAAATTGTGTTACCTATTCAGATTACTTCAGTATTAGATATGTCAATTAACAAATTGCTAAAATTGTAATTAACGGTAATTAATGTATGTAATATAATGTAATTTATGTACTTAATGTACTCTGTACATGTCGGTCCCCCGACATTATGTCGCCACCCAAAAGTGTATACCTTACAAAAATTAGTATCTTTTTTTGTTAACTTTTTGCTTAAATTATGCTTAACGTCAGAATTCTTTAGCTCTCCAGCTAAAGTGGGAGCTTAACCTTCGACTGCATTCCCCCAAAATTGAGGCTTATTTATTTCTTGTATTGTAAATTAAATCATTCCTGTCTGGCCCGTTGTTACCCGAGGTTGCACCTCCCTGACTAAAATAATTCCTGCCTGAGCCGTTGTCACCAGAGGTGGCTCTTCTCTCATCTTAAATTCCTGCCTGAACCTTCACCCAAGGAGGCCGAGCCCCCCTCACTTTAAATTCCTGCCTGAGGCTTAGACCAAGGAGGCCAAGCCTCCTCATTTTAAATTCCTGCCGTAACTCTTACTCGAGGAGGACAAGCCTCCTCGCTTTCAATCCCCACCTTAACTATTGTGAAATGGGGTCGAACCTCTACCCCTGTAAATTCCTGCTTGAGCTGTTGTTGTAAGAGGTAAAACCTCTCCCCTGTAAACTTCTGATTTTATCAGTGCCTCGTTCTGTATAAACTTTGTAAATAAAAAAATTTATGAGTGAACTAAAACTCCAATTTTTGAAGTGAAGTGTTTCCATTCATCCCTTCGAAAAAAAAAAAAAACTTGGTAGAAACTATTTTTTTGTTGATACTCGGATGCTCTCGGCCAAGGCCGAGCTTACCCAAGAAGGACCACCTTCGTTGGATTGTCGAAAGTGCATTAACCCAAAAAAGTCGCAAGCGGGCAGAGACTCGCACAACCTATGCGCGACACTGGAGGTCCCCCACCGAGACCGCTTTAGTTCTCCAACACCGAGACTGTTTCAGTCCCCCACCGAAAAAACCGTCGTCCATCAATGGATGTCCCTACTTTGAACAATTTTTGAAACACTTCAGGGATTCACTCATTCGACGTCGACCGCAACCTCTTCAACTTGGACTCCAACCCCACCATCTGCAACCTCAATTTAATTCAACTCATCGTTGACCTTCAATCAACTTTTATTACTTGGAAATTCCTTCCTTGAAATTCTCTCTCCAATCAACCCCAAATATTTACTACAACAATTTCCCTTGAACTTCTCTTCAATCAACTTTTGAATTATTGTTCGTATTTTTCTCCAATCAACCGTTCGACCGTCTTCCTGTCTACAATCTTCCTTCAACGTTTGTATGCTCCGTCGTGGCGATCAGATGACGTCACGAGCGGCACACCTAAGCTGAGTGAGGCTGACCTTCAAAGCTTCGTGGAGGCTCCGAGGCACCAGCTCACCAAAACGTTTTTCTTCGTTTATGTGATGAGTTTTAATTATTAATTATTACTTTTAAATCATTTCCTTAATTATCATTTTCTTTAATTTTAGTAATATTAATTCACTTTTATTTTTCCCTTTTTAGTGTGAAACAGTGAAGTGACTTTATAAACACTTAATCATTTTTTTTAACTAATTGATTTTAATTAACTGTTCGATAGTAATACGAAATACAGTACTAATCAGACGTTGTCATTGATTCAGTATTCACATATTTATTTTTCCCAACAAACTATAAATCTGAATTTTTAAATTCATTTTATAAAATTATCTGCATTTTGTTTTTTATTGAGGATATTAAATAATATCATTTTAGATTTTGTTGTGGGACGTAAATGCGATCAGTCATAATTCTGATATTTATACCCATAACTCACATTTTTATTTAGTTGAACCCGGTTAGGTTCCTTTTTTTTATTCTTTTCAATTTAAACCTTTTTCATTAATTTTAGTGAAAATTCATGTTATTGTTATTATAATGTAACCCTTTTTTCTAGTGTGTGATTTTGACGGAATTTCGACCCTTGCCAACGAGACTTCAGCGTTGGGAGATTCGAAAATTACTCGTCGATTACGGCATCGGAGTAAACGCAGAGTCGCCCATTTTGTTCTACGTTATTTCGTAACTATACAAAATACTTAGACTTTGTTCCATTTATTTTTTTTTATTGCTTGTCTCTTACATGGTTATTTTTGTTTTACACACACACTTCCGTGTCAACGACACGTGTTATGATTAACGATGTCCAAACCATTACCCCCCCTGACATGCACTACTGTTAATCTTATAACTCCCTTTTCCGTACTGAAACGTACAGTTGATGTCCCTCACTTTCGCGGTCGCGTTAATAATAGATTTGTAGAACCCTCCTTTAAGGATTGGTTCGGTAAAATTGACGATTCGTTTAGAGGTTGTCTAACTACAGATGCAGATAAAATCAGTTTTGCTTTTGACACTTGTGACCCAAATTTCGGTGACGCCGCGCGCGTCCGTACCTTTCTTATCGATGGGTCCAATGGGCAAATATATCAATGGTCTTGGGTAGAATTTAAACGTTTTTGGCAGGATATATAAAGGTCTGCAGGAAATCACGAAGTACTGTGACAGGCAGGGATCCGTCAAATGGGACGTTGACGTTAAAGGTTTAAACAACAGTACACGCCAGTTATGACTTCCCTTCATTCCTTTATTCATGGATCATGTCATTATCTTCAGAGATGCGCGAAAACGCATCTCCCGATAATGTTTCGGTAGAGAATCGGAGTGATTCCGTTGACCCTTCTGGTCTGGGTAGAAAGGCGTTGGTGTACCTTATTCTGACTCACCTTCCCAATCCACTTCCTCTTTGAGTTCTGTACATTCGGAATCCCCAGAAAGTGATTATTTTTTTCTCGAAATCGGTTTCAAACTCCGTTGCCCAGAGGAGACCCTTTTAGGTCGTTTTGATCCGAAATGTTCGTCCAGTATTGTTCCTGCGTCTTTAGCGGATAAATTGCTGTGTCCTCTCTTTAAGGAACCGCCATCCGTTTCATACGTTCGGGATTCCGAGGGTAACCTTATTCCCGTCCTTGCGGAAACCAAACTTGACTTGTGGATTGATTATTGTTTTTTTAGTATAGTGTCTCGTTAGTGCCGTCAGAATATTGTCCCGATTTGATTTAATTATTGGCCCAGAATCCCTACGACCCTACGGATTCCATTTCGACTTTTCGGATGGATGCTTCGTCGATAAATGGGATAAAAGACGTTATTTCCTTCTCTGGTGCGAGGCACCCGAGCAGAACCTGGATAGTGACGATGAAACGTCACCCTTGGAAGATTTGGGTAATCCTGACCCAACTTTCTTCTCTGACTCAGTTGTCTCTGAACCGTTGGTTCCAGCTTGTTCATCAAATGAATTTCCTTCGAGGCGAGAACTCACAGCCTCCTAATGATGATTTTTGTGAAGCATCTTGTGACAGTGTTTGTGATGCTAATGTTGAAAACAGTAAAGACAACAATGAAATTGTTGATTTATATAATTATAAAGGTACTTCTGTTGGAAGTCTTTATGATGAAACTTCCGTTGAAAGTAAGTGTAATACTTACGTTAATAATTGTTGTAATGTAAATGGGGATGTGACCAATTCTTTGTTAAATGTGAATTCAGACAACTTGGATGATTGCTGTGCAACCGATGTTGAAAATCAGAATTTATCTTCTCGCCATGGTCAGGACAACCATGTTGGTCCCGATGGCCATGACTTGTACGATGATTTAGACACTGCTCCTCAAATTGTCAGTAATTTTAGTCATTCGGACATTGACTCAACTGATTCAGTTAGTTCAGTTGAATAGTTCATTCAGTGAACTTTGGTCGAGAAGACCTCGTTTTTGATTTAGATGGATCAGATATCCATGCATGTCCCAAAAAGGACGCGAATTCTGTTACTGATGTTGTTTTTGGTTTAGATGATGCATGCATGTCCCAAAGAGGACGCGTTAGATGGTCAGGATGACCATGTTTTTGATAACTTTTCTCCACAGGACCCGAATTGTTTTGAGTTTACTTCGGCCAACGGCCAATCGGCAATGCCGCCTCGTTTAAGTGGTCTGAAAGATGACCCTGTTTTTGATTTTTTTGGTCATGATGACCGTCATCTTGCTTCAGATGATGCTTTTTCTGCTGTAGTAGCAGCTGGGGAGAATGCCCCACAAGGTCCTGTAGGCGAGTCAGTTTTTAATCATTGTGATGTTTATGATGACAGTAACAGTTTCGTAACGAATCGATCATGTCCCAGTGACTTCTTTTTAAATTACTATAGTGAGGACCAGCCGTCCCTCCGTTTTGTTTTAACTCCGTTAATTCGTGTTGAGCAGTGTAGCAAGCAATCTTTTCCTAAAGAGCAAAGTGCTCACGTAGAGACGTATTGTCACTTGCAGACATCATGTTCTCCAGTTGGTCACCCGATTCCCCTGATTGCGATATTCCAAATTTTGGTTTTCCTCCCAATACCCCAACCTCGTGCGAAACCATCGCTGATGCAGACGAAG
Organism: Bathynomus jamesi; assembly: GCA_023014485.1. Lineage (NCBI taxonomy): Eukaryota > Metazoa > Arthropoda > Malacostraca > Isopoda > Cirolanidae > Bathynomus > Bathynomus jamesi. The sequence goes on along the minus strand of JAJOZX010000124.1, from coordinate 1,507,463 downwards.
CATGTTCACATGTTTCGGAGACGCCTTCTTGGACTTTTGAAATGGAGCTTATGACGAGAGCTCACAAATTTTCATGAAAACTTCTGTTAACAACCAAGCAGTTTTGGCTCTTGTTGAAACTGGCTGTCAGGCGAATTACATTAACCACGATGTATGCGAGAAGTTACTCAAGGTGGCTACGGAAAAATTCGATTTGCATTCTCGTTTGTCCTGCATTGATGATGACTGGGAAGAATACAGTACCGGAGAAATCATCCTTCCTATTGAGTTTGATTCAGTCCCTTATCTGACCCCATTTGTGGTCGTATCTGAACTGAATTGGGATGGAGACTTACTCCTGGGGATGAATTTCCTTATTACGCACGATTTTTATTGGGCCGATAGAGAAGCAGGCCTAATTCGAGGAAAGAACTCACTTTTCGAATATGTTTGTCACCCCTATTCTTCGGTCTTTTCAGCTGAGGGTGAAAGACTCGTTTCAGAGAGCCCGACGGACTCCCTGGAACCAGTTCAAAATAAAAAGGAACTGCTACCAGATGGGGAAGATTCTTCATCAATTGTCAATTGTTCCGTTCTAGTTCCGACGAACGAAGAACTAGAAAACCAACATACTTTTGATAATTTTGAGTACGAAGACTCGAATGTCTTCACAGTAAACCCCTGTGACTCCATCGAGAGCGAGTCACCTCCTTCAGTGACAGTTAGGCCGGAACTTGAAGTTCCCAGTGTTCTGGCTATTCCAAATAAATTTGAAAACTCATTTCCCTTAAGTTCCGATTTGGTCATTTCGCTTAAATCCCTATTTAAGGAAGATGACTTGATTCTGTTTTCAAAGGTAGAGGAATTTACACCTAATTCCGAGGCTAAGCCCATAGGTGCCGGGAGCGAACCCGAACCTACTCCTCCGTCGGAAGTTGTACGCGCGGAAGGGCAAGCGCGGAATATTCCTCACTACCATAATATGATCGTTCCATCGATCATTTTCATTTTTCTTCCGCGAATTCATGTTTTCGCCCTTCTTGCCTTCTACTTTGCAAATCTTTCTCTTTGGCTGTTCCTGGATCCTTTTCTGAAACCAGTGAAAGTCATTCTTCTTAATCCCGATACACCACCTCCTCTTGAGTGAGCAAGGCTCGTATGGTCAGTCCATTGCTTCCTGGCATGTTGCGAAAACCTTTAACCGAATGACCCACATGCCCGATCGCAAGACAACCTAACCATGCAGCTGATTTGTCTGGCTTCGTATGTTCGTGAAATTCACCCGTATGACCGAACATACCCTCAATTTAGGTTAAGTTGTTTTTTGTTTTAATTTTTAAATTAATCTTAATTATACGGAACTTATAACCTACAAGTGTTCAGTTCAGAATAGCTCATAATTGAGTTCTATTTTCAACTTTTTATTTTTTTTTTTTTTTATTCAAATTAGTCTTGAGTAATTGTCATTAAGATGTTCTTATATCGGTTGTTAAGGTATCAACCCAAAATTATAGCCAATTTTGACACACTATACCAGGATGCCATTCCTTTTCCCCTTCTAATAATTCTGTTACACCATTTCCTTATTACTAATTACATAACTGTACCCTCACCATGAATTCCACTAAAACCTGTTGTTATCTATGCCCCTTCAACTCGTCAAATAAAATTCAATTGCTGTACGATATTGCTGGTCACTATTAATGGTGAGATACTGTTAATATAACGCTATGAAGGTTACTGGTCGAATTGAATTCTGTGCCTAAATTCAGTTCCCAATACCGCTCAATGTACTTTAACTAATTTAAAGTCTTTTTAAGTGCGTATTCATTTTAATTACCTTCATACGTGCAACTGAGTTAATTACGTAAAATCTATAATCCCGATTGAATTTTATTACTTTCGACACCTATTTGAATTCACTTTCCTACTGATTACACTTTCACCCAATTACGCTTACCCACACTCTGAAACACTCTTGAAATCATTGGCGTACTTAGTGGAAAGGAAATTCACTACGCATATCTTATTTTTATCATATAAATCTTATTCTAAAATCATTGGCTATCACGATAAAGTATATTTAATTGCAGTTAACTGATTGATGTTTACTCTGGATTATTTGAATTTATTTAAACTTAATTGCTGCTTACAATATATAATCTTGCCTGTTGTTTTATTAAGTTAATTTTAACCAACCTCTAAGCTAATCCGTTCTTCAAAATTTCATGATTTACCATTGACCACTAAGGATTCAGTTCTTCCCGGGATGAACCAATTACTTTCATATTCTACACACAACTGTACATACCCACTCAGCTAGACACGCGTATTACCCATATTTTTTCCTACGTATACGCAATCACGTATAACTTCAACTATAAATTCCTTTTCCCCATTTTTGGGTAAACCACCTAGCATTTGCACTCTGTGCCAAATACACACGACCCAAGGTCTATACATCGTCTATTACGTAATTCTATCTTCCTTCTCCCTGGATATTCTTAATGGATAACAATATCTAAGTATCTAAAACGGTAACTAGATAAATTTTCATGTTTTCAATAAATTAATTTTACTTTTCTTTAAATCAATTTTAATCTTTTACCAACTTATTCGGACTTGAAATAAGTTTACATTCTGCAACCGTGCTCCCACTGCTGAAGACTTCGTCCACCAATAAAATTTAATTCAATTTTTATCTACCATAGTGAATACGATTAGTTTTTTACTGTATAATCATGATATCTTCGGAAACTCTTATCTCTGTCATTACTGATGGATTAAACTCCATTTCAAGTAGTCACCAGATGAATTGAAAATTCCTGAACCTTAAATTTTGAATTTTCCTTTTAACCATTATTTACTATGTATGTATCTTTTTCCCTAAAATTATCTTAACCTTGGAAGTCTTTCCGAATTTATCACGGTTCCGTAAATTTGTTACTTTAACTGAAATAATTATGTCGAAATGCAAGAAATAACTTAGATGGTTCATTAGTTTATAAGATTGTTTATGTAGTATGATTGCCACAATTAATCATACTTATAATTTTTTTTTTAAAGGTGACAACTTCGGACTTTATACCTTGTTGATCTAGAGTTTCCACTACAGTTCTAGTAATCAGACCTCAACCTTGTTAATTTAATTGCTGTAATTTTAAAATTTCCCCCTTGATTATTTTTTAAATTTTATTAATATAATTATCATTCCCACTAAATTGCCTTGATTAATCCAACCCGAAATTGTCGCTGTTTCATTTTTTTTAATATATGGTAAATAAACTTCCACCCTACTATTACATCCTTTTTCATAAGGGAGAGCAGTGTCACAACCATGCGATTTACCATTTCTATGGTTGAACAGTATCCATGTTTGTGCCATTAGAAGTTCGCTGTAAACAGCGAATGTCCCTCCCTTATATTGTACGTACAGAGTGAATCACTCTGACGTCATAAAGTAACTTAATTTCCTTCCATACCTTGAATACTGAATCACGTGTTTAGTATGTGGATATCTTTCGTATTCAATGTATGGTAAATTCTTTAATAATAATAATAATAATAAACGTCACTCTCTATGAGTCATTATTTATATGTTGTGTCCTGTCGGTGTTATGCAACCATACTCATTCATACATCCATGTTCCTTCTTGACCGTCGTCCTTTATTAATTTTATTACCTATTACCTATTTTATTACCTATTACCCATTGTTTAGTTATGCCCTATCAACTTATCAGTCTATGTTTGCTCGTGTCTATATTACGCACACAACCTATTGTGTGACGAATGATATGTGTACACTACTGTGTGCAGTCGTACATGTCTATTGACGATCATGATTACGTACATGTATTCTTTTTGTTTTATTTCTTTTTATTATTTCACCTCTCGCAAGTTGTCTATTATTGCTGAGACGGAGGCTCGAATTCCGATTACGTCGTCAAAAGCGAGCCTCTGAATTCGAACTCTTCTCTCTTGCCTCTGCTACCAATTTATAACGTTAAGATGTGATGTTATATTATTATAATATACCATATTGTTCCCTGCCAGGCTATTGGTTATTATCTATGTAGGCACATAGTTACCCACGTTCTCATTATCTGTACTTACTACTTCTACCTAATTGTCATTCAAATTCCGTTACTTATGTCTCACGTTATCATTAATGTCCGTGTACTTTCAAATGAAAAGTACACCGTATCTTTTCTCCGCTTTCCTCATCGCTGGCTAATTAGACTTTCAAACTATAATAACCAACCATTCTTCTAATAATATTTGACATAATTTGGCGTAATCACTGTTAACTATAAATATATATATTGTCGTTAATCCCCTGTAAATTATAAAACAACGGAGAACTCTCCTTCATTGTTTAAATTGTGTTACCTATTCAGATTACTTCAGTATTAGATATGTCAATTAACAAATTGCTAAAATTGTAATTAACGGTAATTAATGTATGTAATATAATGTAATTTATGTACTTAATGTACTCTGTACATGTCGGTCCCCCGACATTATGTCGCCACCCAAAAGTGTATACCTTACAAAAATTAGTATCTTTTTTTAACTTTTTGCTTAAATTATGCTTAACGTCAGAATTCTTTAGCTCTCCAGCTAAAGTGGGAGCTTAACCTTCGACTGCATTCCCCCAAAATTGAGGCTTATTTATTTCTTGTATTGTAAATTAAATCATTCCTGTCTGGCCCGTTGTTACCCGAGGTTGCACCTCCCTGACTAAAATAATTCCTGCCTGAGCCGTTGTCACCAGAGGTGGCTCCTCTCTCATCTTAAATTCCTGCCTGAACCTTCACCCGAGGAGGCCGAGCCCCCCTCACTTTAAATTCCTGCCTGAGGCTTAGACCAAGGAGGCCAAGCCTCCTCATTTTAAATTCCTGCCGTAACTCTTACTCGAGGAGGACAAGCCTCCTCGCTTTCAATCCCCACCTTAACTATTGTGAAATGGGGTCGAACCTCTACCCCTGTAAACTCCTGCTTGAGCTGTTGTTGTAAGAGGTAAAACCTCTCCCCCTGTAAACTTCTGATTATTTATCAGTGCCTCGTTCTGTATAAACTTTGTAAATAAAAAAATTTATGAGTGAACTAAAACTCCAATTTTTGAAGTGGTGTTTCCATTCATCCCTTCGAAAAAAAAAAAAAACTTGGTAGAAACTATTTTTTGTTGATACTCGGATGCTCTCGGCCAAGGCCGAGCTTACCCAAGAAGGACCACCTTCGTTGGATTGTCCAAAGTGCATTAACCCAAAAAAGTCGCAAGCGGACAGAGACTCGCACAACCTATGCGCGACAATTATATTATTTCGGGTTTGTTATTTATACTATATTACATTATTATTTTTATTTCCCGACGCACAAATCAAAATTAGGCATGTCTTCCATGCATGGCCACGAATGAATCAGCAAAAAGGAAAACAAGGAATACTCAACAGCTGAATCCAATCTTTGGACCACCAAAGGATCTCTCACTGATTTATTAAACTTCGTCCGAAGATATATTGTACAGGGTATTCATAAAAGATCTGAACGATTTGATTCGTTAATATTTTTCATACTAAATAAAATATAAAGCATGAAGCATGTGTAAGCGATAGAGCAACTAATAAAGTTGTTTTTGCTTGTTTCAGGTAGTGTCAGTGCATGGAATCCCAAATATGATAACTCCACAGTGGAAGGCACAATGCGTCGAATCGTTTATTGAATCTAAATCCGTTACCCAAACTCAGCAGAATTTCCGTACAACATACGGAAAGGATCCTCCATCAAAGAACAGTACCCGAGACTGGTACAGAAAGTTTAAAGAAACCGGAAATGTCCTACACAAGAAAGGGTATGGTCATCCAAGCATTACTAATGAAGTGGTCGAGAGGATAGAAAGTCTTATGCGCCCAGCCCCCGAAAATCAGTCAGGAGAGCGTCAAGAGAGCTAAAGGTTCCACCCACAACTGTACACAAAGTTTTACACAAAAGACTTCGGCTGTATGTCTACAAGGTGCAGATTGTGCAGGCACTGAAACCAGATGACAGGCCTAAACGGAAGTCATTTGCGGAGGACATGCTGGACCGAATGGACACTGACAATGAGTTCCTCAAACAAGTCATGTTCTGAGATGGGACTACATTTCATGTTTCAGAGATGGTAAACCGGCATAATGTTAGGATTTGGGATTCAGAAAATCCCCGTGAGGTGCTGGAAGTGGAACGCGACAGCCCTAAAATTAACGTCTGGTGCGGTCTCATGCATGACCGACTGATTGGGCCATTCTTTTTCGCTGAGGGTACTGTAACATCAATCTCCTATCTCGACATGCTGGAGCAATTTGTGTTTCCACAGCTACAAGAATTGCAGCCGGACATTATCTATCAGCAAGATGGAGCACCTCCACATTGGGCTCTGGTTGTGCGTGAGGCCCTCAATGAAGATTTTCCGGGTCGTTGGATTGGCCGTGATGGACCTATCCCTTGGCCTCCACGATCACCGGACATTACGCCATTGGACTTCTTCCTCTGCGGATTTGTTAGAAATGTTGTGCACAAGACCAAGGTTGTCAACATCCATGAACTACGAATCAGGATCAGGGATGCAATAGCGATCGCACGTGGCGATCGCCATGCGCTTGAATACAGATGGCGAGAAACTGAATATTGATTGGATGTTATACGGGCGACCAATGGCGCACATGTTGGAGTTTATTAAACATGTATATAAAACTTGTAGCTGTGCGGTGTCACATGGACAAACTTGTTTCTTTGTATGTTATTGGATTATCACAATAAAGATTAAAATCGTTCAGATCTTTTATGAACATCCTGTACTTCAGTGTTTCCTTTATGTTAGACAGGAAAGAATTAAGTCAGGAGAAGCTAATCCAAAAATTTATGATGTTGCTACAGTCGTTGCCCAAAAAGTAAAGACTGTATGCGATCGTGCTTCTATTCCAACCAGCCATCATAAGACCATAACGCAGCGCATCCAAGGTTTGTACGAAAAATATCAAAATGTCTTGAAACAATTCAAAGGGCGGAAAGACCAAGCATCCTATCAAGCATTGATTCACAAATTTAACTTTGACTCAACGAAGCTCTTTGATTTAGCTTCTTGTAAATGTGAAGACTTCCTGACGGATCTCGAAAGGAATGAAAGAATTTGATACTGCTGCAACTGTTTCGTCAAGTTCCAGCGAAACGGATGAAAGCAGTGAGCTGTTTAAACTCCGACTAAGCCATTAATTAATCCTGGACCTTCACAAATGAGAATATGGTTGCAAACAGTGGGTAGAGAATGCGATCGAAGAGGAATATCTGACCGTGCTGGGGCAGCTCTTGCATATGCTGTTTTTCAAGATTTAAAATTAATTAGTAGTGAAGATACTTCTTCAGTGATCGACAGAAGCAAGATAAGACGAGAAAAGAGCAAGCTTAGAAAAGATCTCTCTGAAGTTACCTGAACTCTCAGTTCAAGTGATCTTGTTATGGGTTTCTACTTTGATGGAAGAAAAGATCGAACAAACGTTATGATTATGAAAGGCAGTATCATTTTAGGATTGCTATGGAAGGGCATATTGTCCTTTTGAAAGAACCGGGCTCAACTTACTTAGGCCATATATCCCCAGAATTGAGCACAGCAAAAAGCATTTATAAAGGCATTTTGGAGTTCGTAGGATGCAAAAATATCAGTGCTAGAAATATTGTTGCCATTGGCTGTGATGGAACTGCAGTCAATACTGGAATAAAATGAGGCATATTAAAAAATTTGGAGCTGAACTTAAACAAACCCTTTCACTGGTTTACTTGTCTCTTTCATTTTAATGAGTTACCAGTACCACTGAGGCATTTGTTAGAACACCTCGATGGGCCCTCCCATGGTCCACGAGAAATGTCAGGATTAATTGGAAAAGCATTAAAATCTGTCAACCAACCAACAGTTAAGTTTGAAGCCGTGGAATGAAATCCTCTTCCAATTACTGATTCTGCTGATCTAAGAACAGATCAATTGTACCTCTATAAAGCTTCTCAGGCTATTACTTCTGGGTGTTGCAGCAATGACTGAGCAAACCTTCAACCTGGGCCAATGGTTCAATCCGGATGGTTGACTACTGCCAACTGCATCCTGCGTTTCTACAAGGGATGTGAAAATCCGATGAATAGCTTAAAAGTGCTGGTAGAATACATCGTCAAGGTTTATGCTCCAATGTGGTTCACGATCAAGACAAAACCTTGGTGCTATGATGGACCTCGTCACCTGTGGCAGATGGTAGCTTACTCAAGATACCTAACAAAGGAGCTTAGAGATATTGTTCATAAAGTTATCATTCGTAACGCCTACTTTGCGCATCAAGAGAACCTTCTTCTTGCAATGATTACTGATAACCGGCCAAACATTCGAAAATTGGCAATACGAAGGATCGAAGTAGCAAGATCTCAAGCTGAAAAAATTAAAAACATTCGCAATTTCAGTGTACCGAACCTAAATTTTCATGCACTTGACTACACTGATATTATATTTTGGACAGATAGTCCCATCAGGCTTGAGCCACCATTGACAAAACACTTAACGAAAGAGGAGTTGACAGCATTGGCTGAGAACACAAGCAAAGAAAAATTAAAACGCTTTCAATTTCCTTGTCATACATAAGCAGTAGAAAGGAGTATCAAGCTTGTAACAGAAGCAGCAAGAGCAGTTTATGGAAGTGAGATGAGAGATGGCTACGTTAAAACCAAAATTGCATTTCAAACAATAATGAAATTATTTGAAACCAAGAGAGACTACAAAACTGAATAAGAAGCTTTCTAAATTATTGTGGTGGGTGGGTTAGGTTGGAACTCAAAGAGCAGCCACCTCCACGTGGTGAGTTCTGGGTAATTTAAGCCGAGATATGCATGGTTCCTATCTAGCTTAAATTAGCGGAGAGCTGCTCCAATAAACCAATATATTTAAGGTTCCATGTAAACTCCACCCCCGAAAATTCCACCCCCGAAAATTCCACCCCGAAAATTCCACCCTCGAAAATTCCACCCCATGAAAATTCCAACCCAAGAAAATTCCACCCCAAAAAATGTAAGAATCTAAAAAAAAAAGAAATTAAACAGTTTTCAGTTTGGTAATTAAGAACCAACTTCTTCAAACCAACTAAGAAACTGGCATCAACGCATCACAACTGTTTGCCCGAGGCGAGGTCACTATAGTTTAAAGTTTGCAGTCAGTTGTCTTCTTGTCTTCAAGCTTAAAATAAGTGTTTTGTTCATACCCATGTCACTCTCATTCATATTCACAGAAAAAGGAAAGCGAAAGTTATGTGATTAAGAAAATTACATTTACGAAAAACATAAGGACAATGTGAAAAAGACAAAAACTTATTGGCGATGTGAAAAGTTCTATAGTGGTTGTACTGCTCGTATTCATACACCTTATGATTCTAGTGAGCCAACAATGCTTTTTCGTTCTGGTAGTCATTCGCATCCGTCTTCTAGTGCGGAAATTGAAGCTCGAAGAGCTATGAATGTTATGAGAGATAAAGTGGAAAAATGTGGATCATCAACAACCACGCGTGAAGTGATTGCTGCATCTTTACAGTCGCTGGATGAAGAAGCAAAGTCTATGTTACAGCCCGTTAATTCGATTTCCCGCAATATTCAAAACTGGAGAAAAAAAGCATCTGGAATCCCCGCTCTTCCCAACGGTCGCACAGGTTATGAGATCCCTGAATCTTTTAAAATTCTTCCCGATAGTTCGTCGTTTTTGGCATTTGACAGTGGCATTAATGACTCTTCCAGGATATTAATATTTTCGACAGAAAATGGTTTAGATAACACTGCGAATAGTAGGTCATGGATATGTGACGGAACTTTTAAAGTTTCGCCAAAGCATTGGACTCAGCTGTTCACTATACATGCTGTAATGGGAGATACTTCTTTCCCACGATTATTTGCAATGTTACCAGATAAACAGGAAATTACCTACAGAAGACTCTTTTCAATTGTTAAAGAATTACGCCCAAGTTGTCAACTCAACTGCTGCATCATGGATTATGAAAAAGCCTTTCACATCGCCTTTATGTCAGTGTTCCAGAATTCTCAAATTTATGGGTGTCTTTTTCATTTCGCAAAATCGTGCTGGCGCAAAATATGTGACATTGGTCAACGCGTTAGGTACAACACTGATAGTAACTTTACCCTTAAAATTAAACGTTTTACAGTCTTAGCTTTTTTACCTATCGATGACGTTATCGAGGCTTTCGAAAACCTATCTGATGACGACGATGTTCCGGACGAGTTTATATCATATTTTGAAACCGCTTACATTGGTATATGCCGTGGAAGGGGTTCTCGCCGCAGGAGAAGTGAGCCTCTTTTTCCCATGGAAATGTGGAATGTAAGAGAAAGAATTTTAAATAACTTTCCAACATCGAATAATGCAGCCGAGGGGTACCACAATGCCATTCAATCATCTATAACTGCTATGCACCCAAATTTATGGAAGTTATGTGGCGCTTTGGCAAAAGAGGAAGCTTTACTGCAAACAAAAATTGCCCATGTGAGACGCGGTGATCCAGTAAAGAAAAGAAAAAAATACGAAGTTATCGACGAAAGACTGATGAAGTTGGTTCTTAATTACCATACTGAAAACTGTTTAAATTTTTTGACAGGTGTTGCCCATAACCTGCATTCTTTTTAGTTGATAAATATTGAGTAAATTTTTACTTTTATCTGTGATTTTTAATTAAATATTTGTTTTAATTGCATTTTTAAATTTTTCTTAACCTGCATTCTTTTTTCGTGGGGTGGAATAATTTTCGAAGGTGGAATTTTCGTGGGGTGGAATTTTCGGGGTGGAATTTTCGGGGATGATATCTTTGGGCCACCATATTTAAAGCCATGCAGCTATTTTATGAGCTTCTAAAAGAAAACTGAATCACTGAATGACGCTTAACATCAACCAATCAACGAAAGCAATAAAAACTCCTATTTTTTGTTAGTACTTTTCATGAAATACCAAATTTTCCAAATTTCTATGAGGAATGGGAAAAAGTGTAAAAGAGTAAAGTTAAAGAACATAAATAGACAGACAGACCAAATAAAACAAAAGTGATCTTCCTAGCATAAACACAACGGAAGATACGCTTAAATCTTTGAATTTTTCATTAATTTTTTGGGGCACCTGAAAAGCAAAGTCTTTGACCTCCTTGGGGCCAGTGAAGTTGATATCGCAGGTAGCTAATATTTTACAGATTTATTATTGATACCACAGACTAACTTTTGGATGCCCATACAAAACTGAATTCTGAAAAAAGTTTTTTTCACTCCACCCTATTGCCCAGGTAGTATATTACAATATTAAATTACGGGTATGTACACACAAATAAATGATCTCTCTCTCTCTCTCTCTCTCTCTCTCTTCTGTATATATATTTCAACCTGTGTGTGTGTGTGTAAATAAAGTATTTAAAATATTTCCAAATATATTTCATACCTTTCACCCGTACAAAAAATTTCTAATTTATATTGTAGCACTAAAAAAATAATAAGTCATATTTTGACATTCTTACGGTTAAGACTGAAAATTTGAAACTTCCAAAATGGTATTATTAATTTTGACCAAAGTTAAATGTCAGTGAGGCCTCGTTGCGAGTACAGTAGAAGAGCTTAGAAATTATAGTAAATAATTTGATTAAAGTATAGCTGAATCGTACTTCTGAAAACATTGAGGCATCCAAAATAAAAGGAAACTTCAATTTAGATTTTACGACTAAAGGCCGTCCATTAAAAGACATACTTCCTTTTCTTGTACGTTTCAATTTTTGAAGGACGTCAATTCGCGAACCTGCATCTCATTGACTTCAAACCAACGAGAAATTAAGCAAATTATAAGCGAAGAATCCTGACCGAAGTTCAGAATTTCCTGAAATTCCTGAAGTGAAACTGCATTTCCATAATTTTATTTTAAATTAGTGCGAAAGAGCGAAAATCTTCTTTCAAGGTTTTATCTCTTCAAATCTCTAGGATCATTCACAGAACTGAGAAAACATTAAGTAACACTTAAGAAAAGATAGGAAAGAGAGAAAATGAGAAGAGAGAAGACAAGGAAGACTGAAGAGGACGGATGAAAATGAATAAAAACGGAGAATGAAGAAACGAATGTGAAATACAAAAGATGAAATAATAAAAAATAAAATATCCAGAATTAGAATAGAAAAATATTTTAAGCATTTTTGAAGAATATAATGATGCCAAGCAAATCCTATCCCGCCTATTGTCGATCCCTCATCAAATCTGCAAGAAAAAAACCACGTTGACTGGAAGATTTCACGTATAAGTTAGTGACCGGAGTGCATATTAAGTTTCGTCTACCGCATAAGCACTGTAACATAATTTGGATCCAAAACTCTCTGTTTATATATATATGTACTGCCCTCTTCTACTCTGTGAAGGTCGCAGGTTCGATCCCTGTACGGACTACCAATGCGCCTCGGTGGTGTAGTAGTTAGTGTCACTGACTACGAATCCATTGGCCCCGGGATCGAGAACCGGTGACGGCAGGCAGCGAGCAGCAAAACTCAGTTGTTCATCCTTTCACACAATAAAAAATTGGTTGGTAGATAAATGGGTACCCTGGGTAGCCTAGTGGTTAAGACGCTGGGATACTGGTGGGGCGTGGTTCGGATTCCACATTAAACTGTTGGTCTAAGGTGGAGTGACAAGCTTGACCTTCGTTAGAATGAACAATTCGGAAGCAAAATCAAGGTCAAGCAAAGTAAGGCAAATAACAAAGATCACAGAATTTATAGTTTAATCCATTAGTGCCCAGTGTCATTTTACTGATTTTGTTCTGGCTAACGCCAGACCACTTTATTCAGTCTCGGAAAAAGACTTCCGGGCACTAATAAGTTAATATACTCGTAAATAGAATACAAATAAATTAATTGCAGGTCAGTATTCAATATTTTGTGTACTGTAACCTCCTCGAACACGAATAGTGGCTTCACATCGCGAAGACATCGAATATTTCAGACTGTATAGCTTTCTGTTCGGAATTTCTAACTATTTCGAATGGACAATACGTCGGAGATTAAGCAGGCCTTTTTGGCTTCACTTTTGAGATATATTTTTTTAGTTGTTTCCACAAATGTTCATTGGGGTTTATCACGTCTTTGTCGCGAAAACTTCAGCAGTTGGACCCTCACAACCTGCTCCTGCCTTTCCAACTAAGTCTTGTTGATGCAGTATGTTTGGGTCTTCCTGGAAAATGAAATCCTTTCCAATTAAAGAACTCCACTCGCCAGTGCTTAGTGAATCCAATTTCTGTGGTGATGCGTCTTAATCATACTGTTATCCATTTTTACGAGATCACTCACCCATTAGAAATGAAGCAACACCCTCACACCATAATAGAACCAACCTATTCCACAGTTTTGCTGATGCAGTTGGATCGAAACTTTCGTAGCTACGTCGTTTAACAAGCCTATTCCTTTCATTTCCAAAAAGTTCAGTTTTGTTCTTATCACTCCACAAAACATTCTTTCATTCATCTTGCCAGTTCTGATGTTTCTTTGCAGGTATGAATGTCATTCTCATTTCATTCCACGACCAAAAGTGAGAAATCCCCGAGTGAAAATGTCAAAGGAAGCAATTCTCAAATCGATCTATTTCTATTTCACGTCATTCTCTTTATTATACACGGCTTTCTATTTCTCGTCTAGGTTAGGTTAGGTTAAGTTCAGTTCGGTTAAGAAATGATAGTCATTCTCATATGGTGCTTTTACCACGAATGCGAACGTGAGTGACATTCTTTCTCAAATTAAGAAACTCTTTTTCACATTCTCACTTTATGAATTCTCACTCGCGGACCGGGAATGGGAATGGAAATGACATGAAGTGGAAAGTAATCTCTTTGCAATCTAAAGCCTCATTTTCTTCTTCATATCACCAATATACTGCTTCTTGACAGCAAATTTTTCTGGCAACTCATCTTTGAAGCCTGCTTTTTCAGGGAACTTACAGCAATTCCATGGTCCTCCTGAATGGCTGCACATATTTTTGAAGCTGTCTCAGAGCAATTTGCTGAGAAGAGTATTCGAATAATACAATCTTGTCTAGCAGCATTTATTTTAGGCCGAAGCTTTTGCTTCGAGTAGCCAAACTACCATTTTCCTGCACTCGCTCTGGATATTTCAAACTACAGTACATTGCAATTTTTCTTTGGCTACTCTCTGTTGATCAGTTTATGCAGAGTACTTGGCTCCGAATTCGCTTACTAACTTTGTTCGTGATGAAGAGGATTATGAGATATTTTGCTACAGAGAATATCTGAAATACCTAATAGGACCCTAATTTGGTTTAGGTTTAATTATTTCTTAGCACACGTAGCTTCGTATAAGTAATAAATAAAAAAAGCAGGAGTAATAAATTATATACAGCGAATGTAAGAATCCAACCAAACTTACACAGGACAATTGGCCAATATTATTCACACCATAAGTGTTTATGCTCAAATAACTAGTTCTGTGGGCTACGTCATAGCCAATATCGTAACACCGCTTCCATTGATCAGCGAAGTTAAGCGACACTGGGTTTGGGTAGTGGTTGGATGGGAAACCGTCCTCCACGTCCAGATTATGTAGCGACCCCTGGTTCGGATCCCAAGTAAAGATGTAGGTCCCCTCCGTCATATGACCTTAGATGTTGCGGAGGAGGTCAAACGACCCCAATCATTATTATTAACTAGTTCTGTGTGTCATAAAAGGTTTTCATTTAAAATATTAGTTGAGTGTACTGAATGTAAACTAGATTATATTTATTTGGTTTGTTCTCATCTGCTTCAGCTGTATAAGTCTGTGTACACGAAAAATAGAGACTGGGATCAGTAAGAATCAGTAACATATAGAGTGGCCACAAAGTGAAATTACAGCATATCTGTATGTTGCCCTTGTTTTTCATGTAAAGGGACTTTATGGCTACCCTATACAATTGTAATCAAAGTTCATGATAACCCATTGGAGATAATGAAAACGTACCGTGTTGGGGATATGAAAGGCAACCATTGTTTTCTGCCAATTAATAATAATCACAATTAGAGCAACTGAATCATATGTATAGTAAATCTATGCAGTTTATAAAGAAGTTGTCTCATAGTTATATATGTGAAAATGATAATTTTAACATTCATTTTTGCATATAAAGTCCAAACTCGCATGACATCCAAATTCTATATAAAATTCATTCAAGTTTGGAAAAATAATTAAAATTTTAATTTTCTTTCTATTTTATTTTTGCTTAGTAATTTCTTATCCAATACTTGATGAATTATTTATTTTTTCTTAATTACCTAATCATTTTTTTATATTAAACTTAATTATGTAATCTTGTTAAATTCTGCAATGTTCATTTTTTTTTATGTATTTTCTCTTAAATCATAAAAGATGAAGTCATATCCTAAATCAGCATTTAATTTTAAATTTTAAACATTTAATTTTAAGAAAATGCATATCTTAATTTCCCATTTTAGTTGACACGGCAAATCATGATAACATCAGATTTTTCAATATACTGTTCAATATTGCCTTCATCTTCAAATATTTTGCTTTATCATTTTCTGCAAGATCCACATAATATGGATTGAGTTAGCAAAAGAATTCAGCCTATTAAGAATCGAAAAAAAGTCAACATTAAATAATAATGACGTCACCAAATTAAATACAGGGTGGGCCGTAAGTTTCCATACATAGGAAAATTTAAACGTTTGTTTTTATGTTTCAGATACCCTAAGAATATGCGTTTGTAAGATCTTGTTTACTGATGAAGCAAATTTTTACGTCAATGGAGAGGTTAATCGGCAAAACATACGTTATTGGAGTAATGCTAACCCTAACTGGCTGAGTCCGACGAAGATGCAAGGTGCCGGTAAAGTGATGGTGTGGGCCGGGATATGGGGTGACAGAATTATTGGACCAATTTTTGTCAGTGGAAATCTTAATGCCGAAAGGTATCTTAACATGTTGCAAGAAGAGATTTTCCCATCCCTGCTAAACGAGGAAGGTAACTTCCCAGTTTACTTCCAGCAAGATGGAGCTCCACCTCATTATGGTCTTCACGTGCGTCGGTATTTGGATCAGCAGTTTCCGGATGCTTGGATTGGTCGGCGTGGTCCTGTGGAGTGGCCTCCCAGATCCCCAGATCTCACCCCCCTTGATTTCTATCTTTGGGGGCACTTGAAGGCCATGGTGTATCAGGAAAAGATACGAGACATAAATCATCTAAAGGAACGTATCACCAACGCCATTACAAGCATAACGTCAACTGTGCTAATGCGTGTTCATCAACAGTGGGGAACACGTATTGAAATGTGTTTTCAAAACAATGGCAACCATGTAGAGCATATTATATAAATAAAAATGGTTGTCCATAACAAAATGTTTATTTTTCCTATGTATGGAAACTTACGGCCCACCCTGTAGTATATAAACCATTGTAATCTTTCAAATTATTATTCTGTTCTGTCTGATCTGACCAAGAGGCTGAAAGCATACCCTGTAATATTTTAGTAGCAGTAAAAGTCAGTAAAAGATACCTTTAACTCAACCTTCGAGTCCGTATTCTCCAAAGTATTTTTGTTAGAATAACAGCATTTTCAAGAAGCAGTAAAGTTAGAAATCATTAAGTTGTACGACTGAGACCAGTATTGCCTCACAAACTTCTCCGATATGCTACAAGAAGAATCGGGGAACCGTCAGATAACCTAGTAAGTTTTCGCAGAATCCTCCGATCCGCTACAAGAAGAGATCGGAGTGTAGTCAAAGCAATTATTACGATTCCCTACGCCCCCACGCAGTACCAGCTACAACAGAGTGAGAAATCCGTTGCTGCCACCTAACCGGAACCCCCGTCAACTTCGCACTATCCAAGACTATCGACGGAGGGTTAACATATAAAAATGGCTACCTATGAAATAACAGTTTTAAAATTATTCGTACGCCTCAATTTTTGGGTCAATCCCAGAATAGGCACCTGATGTACCTCAATCCCAGATGAAGCACCTGCGTCCAACCTCAATCCCAGAATAGGCACCTTGCAAGGAATTAAATAAAAAAAACCTGATGATTACAAAATTTATTGTTTATACAAAGTTTATTACAAATGTATAAAGGCAAAGTTATAAAAGGTTTAAAGTGGTTTAATGAATAAAGAAAAATTTTAGATATTATAAATTCCTGCAACATGAGCCCGAATGTTTCTGAATCCATCTGAAGCAAATCTATCTTGCCACATAAATTGGTATAGATATAGGTTAGGTTAGGTTAGGTTAGGTTAGGTTAGGGTTGATTTTTTCAAATATTGATAAAAACAATGAAATTATATCTCTAAAAACTGTTTATATTTTTTCTCCTCAATCCCAGATTAAGCACCTGTGTTTTGCCTCAATCCCAGATTAAGCACCTAAAAATGATTTCAGGTGTATATTCTGGGATTGATCCCAATTTTTTTCATATTCAACCCTATTACCCGTTATTGGTTTGCGGAATGCTCTTGGAATAGTTTATACTAGTCAGATGTGTAATTTACTTAAAACGGATATTCTACAGGGTGTTGAAAAGTCCCGTCACCCCCTACAAAATGTACATATTGTAATACCGATTTTATTTTTGTGTGATTAATTGTAATTATACGTGGTAGGTGTAATTTAAGAAACAAGTCACTAGCAACATTTACTTTAATTACAGTAAATACAGTTACTAATCATGAATATCTGTTTGTATTGCTTAATTCATTAACAAATGACGGGCGGTATAGTTTCATGCCGAGATCTTTTGTCATGTGATCTCTCATTGTGGACATGGGGACTGTAAGTTCTTGTGATCGTTTCCGAAGTGATTTTTTTCGGTGAATGAGCCACCGATGCAATCACACCTTCACATTGTTCTGCTCGCGTTATTAGTCTTCCCGACCGTGGTCTGTCCTTGATGGAGCTAGTTTCAAATAGCTTTTTCTCCCAGTGTAATACCGTCTTGTTTGGTGGTGCAGCCTTTTTGAATCTTGTATTAAATCATTCTGGATATCATGCATCGTTTTGCCAATATGTGACCTTTCATGATCCCATGTGCTCATCACTAGCCTTTCCTCCAGAGTGTAAGTGGACTGGTCTGGCATTGTTCACACAACTCTAATACCTGGAAAAGAAAAAAATGTGAATGAATCACATATAAATTCAATTAACCACACAAAAATAAAATTGGTATTACAATATGTACATTTTGTAGAGGGTGACGGGACTTTTCGAACACCCTGTAGAATGGAAAGACGGAGTATATAAAACTGAGCCAATTTAAACTTTGCATTAGTTTAGTAAATTATGACGAAGAAGAAAGAGGTATTGGGAAATTTTCGTAGAAGGATTGTTGGCTTACACAAAGATGGCAAAGGCTACAAAGACATCGGAAAAAGTCTTAGCCTTCCAGTGTCGACTATAGCTGTCATTGTACAAAAATGTAAATACCTTGGTATGGTTGCTACATTTCCAGGTCGAGGAAGAAAGAAGGTCCCTCCTGATAAAGCAGTTGGTAAATTGGTCCGTGAGGTAAAGAAAAATCCAAGAACAACAGCAAATGCCATACATGAACTTCAGTCTGGTGGGTATAAAGTTTCGACTGCTACAGATGGGATGCATGCAGAAGTCCCAAGAAAAAACTTTCCTTAAAATTCATCGAGTGAAGAGTCTCAGGTATGCCTAAACTAACCTTGAAGATAAAGAACGTCAGTGGGCCCGAATACAATGGGTTGATGAAACGGAAATAGAACTTTTTGTGCACGCACAAGAACGCTATGTTTGGAGAAGAAAGAATGAGACCTTTTCCGAAAAGAACACCATCCCTACAGTCAAGCATGGTCAATTCTACTTTCGGGATGCTTTTCCTCCACAAGTACTAGAAACCTCGTAAGGATTGAAGGGAGGATGAATTCGACAAAATGTCGACAAATATTAAACGATAATATACAACTTTCTGAAAAAAAACTCGGTCTTGGTCGATGATGGGTGCCGTAACAGGGTATTGATCCAAAGCACACTTTACAATGCAACAAAGGAATGGTTACAGGACAAAAACATGGAGGTTTTAGAGTGGCCGCCACAGAGTCCTGACCTTAATCTTATTGAAAACCTTTGGAATGATTTAAAGGAGACTGTCCATGAGAGGAAACCTTCAGATTTAAAGGAGCTTGAAGAATTATTCATGGAAGAGTGGCAAAAACCCCAGCGACTCAGTACCAGAACCTCAAAGTAATGGAGACACTGCTCACCTGAAGTAATTAAAATCAGAGGAACTGCCACAAAATATTTAAAATTTGGTACGAATAATTTTGAAATTGTTATTTCATAGTTAGCAATTTATATATAACTATCAGATGATTGTTCTTCATAAATTGCATACACTTACTATGAATATGATTCAGTTGTTCTACTTGTCATTATTATTAAATGGCAGAAAACAGTGGTTGACTTTCATACCCTACCAAGAGTTATACCAGTAATTTTTATTGCAAGTGTATATATATATATATATATATATATATATATATATATATATATCAGTGGCGGCTTTTCAGAGGAGGCATGGGAGGCCGGGCCTCCTCTGTTTTTATCACTAAAAACTATGAAAGAGGATTTTATTGATAGTTTTAATTCTATACGAGAGTGACATGCAAAAAGTAGGGCATCTAACACTTTGTAATCTATTTTATTTATATAGCATATACGGGTGTCAGGAAATGATTGCCCCCCCCTGTAGAGCAAAAACTAGAAGAGATAGATAAAAACCGGCGAGACCACTTGAAAGAGCGTTAAAATCTGAATAAAAACCATTATATTCTATTCCTGTGATTTTAATTCTTACCATTTTTTTCACCACAGAAACCATGGCATCATCTATTTTGAACGATTCAGAGAAAAAGCGAGTTCTTGACCGCATTCGAGCTGTCACATTTCGTGAAGCAAAGGAAGCTGGTGCAACTTTCATAACTCGACACTGGGTGGCTGAGAGATTAAAAAGATCAGAAGACTTTGTCAAAAAGAATTGGAATAAGAATCCTGAAGATTGTGAAACAGAATTTCGAGGAGGAAGACCGGAGAAATTATCTCAAGAATCGAAAGACATTGTGCTTGCTGCATCACGGCGCCGAAAGAAGAGCTGCTCTGAGGTAGCGAAAGAGATACTTATCCGTCGTGGTAAGATAGTCAATCGGCAACTTGTGCATCAATTTCGAGTTCGCCAAGGCTTGAGTGCTTGGCATGAAATAGCTAAGCCACGGAAGAGTTATCTTAATATTGAAGATCGGCTATGGTTTTGTGATTATCTTGAGGAATGGACGGAAGACGATTTCCTTCACTTGGTTGTCAGCGATGAATTCTTCGTTTATGTCTCCAGAAAACCAAATTTTCAGAATGATCGGGTTTGGGCAACAACTCCTGATGAAGTCCCAGACGACCAGAAGTATCGAGAAATAGTAAAAAATCCAGCATGTGTGGGTGTTTTCATTATGTTCTCTATTCGGAAGCTCATCTGGGTTATCAAACCAAGAGGAACCAGTTGGGATGGGCCTTATTTTCGAAATGTAATTTTAGCCCAACATGTAATTCCGTTTTTGAAAGACCCCGAGTGTGTTTTGGATGTTGAACAGGCAACCTTTCTTCACGACAAAGCCCCCTGTATGAAAGCACTTGCGACTCAACAACTGCTTAAGGACAATAACATTGATTTTTTCGGAAATAATGAATGGCCTGGCAATTCTCCCGATCTTAATGTCTGTGAACATGTCGGATCCATCATGAAGGATCGGGTGGAGTCCTTAATGCTGGAACAACCCATTCAGAATCGGTATTCAACAGAAATTATGACTGCAAAGATCAACGAAGTCCTTGAAGAAATGAGTCATGATACCGATCTCTTTGAGACACTTCTGGGATCATACCCCCGTCGATTAATGGCCGTCAGAGCTGCAAATGGGGGCAACACCCGATATTAAAACAAGTGTTTTTTATTCAAAATTAAACGCTCTTTCGCGTGGTTTTGTCTGTTTTTTTCTATTCCTTTCAGTTTCTTCTGTACAGGGGGGGGGCAATCATTTCCTGACACCCATATTATACACAATTTTGAGCCTCCCTACTCTCCCTGATCACGAGCCGCCACTGATATATATATATATATATATATATATAGATTGATGGGGCTGTTTAACCTCCTTCGATATGATGGAGAGAACTTACAGTTTTACGTGGATCCGAACCACAGGTCGCTACATAATCTGGACTTAGAGGACGGTCCTTCATCTAACTATCATCCAATCCAAATGTCGCTTAACTTCGCTGATCGACAGGACACAGTGTTACGACAATAGTCATCACCTAGCCATATATATATATATATATATATATATATATATATATATATATATATATGTACTATCCGAATGTTTTGGCTCCTCTTGCGGGGTGAGACAAGGCTCCTTGCTCTCCCCTATGCTGTTTAATGTGTATATTGACGGATTAATTGCTTCCCTGAATGAGGCAACAGTGGGATGTTGTATAGATAACACAAGGATAAATAACTTAGTTTATGCCGATGATATGGTGTTAATAAGTCACTCTGTTAAAGGTCTGGATCGACTACTAAAAGTCTGCGAAGTGTATGCGCAGAAACATATTCTTTTTAATGTTACAAAAACTAAGGTTATGCAATTTCATCCTAAAAGCTATAATCAGCCAGCTGACATTAAGCTTAAAATGAAAAGCGAAGTAATTGAGGAAGTACAAGAGTTTAAGTATTTGGGTCAAACTATTACCAACTCCTTGAGTGATGACTCGGATATAAAAAACAATCTCGAAGCCTTTGTGTTAAAGCGAATATGACTATTAGGAACTTTCGGTTCTGTACAAGTGAAGCTAAAGACACTCTTTCGTACTTTCTGCAGTAATATATACGGACAGCAACTCTGGATGAATTATAAAAAAGGTTCTGGCAGAACCCTAAATTTGCTGTACAACACGTCTTTTAGACTCCTACATAAATTACCCCCGAGATGCCCAGCTTCGCAAATGTTTGCTACCCGCAATGTCCCGAGCTTCCCGGAGGTAAAAATACATACTCAATACAGTCTAATGCAAAGAATTAAAAATCATCCAACCCGATTATCCAAGCTCTCCACGAGTCCTGCCTTTATCATCTAAGCTATGGACTTCTTGGTACGAAAACGTCTGTCTGTAGCTCCACTTCACTACGAAATTACTGTATTATTTCTAATCAGTTGTACATATTTTTATCCTTAGTTTGTGAGCTGTCATTGTATTAATAATATTTGTCATATGGACTATAGTCTGCCAATAAAACTTTTCATTTTCATTTTCATATCTCGCTTTTGTTTTTAAACACCCAGGAATGTCTGTCAGTCTGTCACGCTCGAAAAGAGAAGATTCTTGATATATATGGGCGATATTTGTATTTTAATGCATTAGAAAAAGGCGTAATGAATTCTACTTTTAATTATAATTTTAAAAAGTGTAAAAAATATTTGCTTTTGCGTTCAGCTTTGAGCCGAAATTTAATCTGCGGCTAAGTTCAACAATTTACCAAATGAGTTCTTTTTATGCACTTTCATACTGGTGCTGCAACCTAAATAGGGGGTGGGGGGTTCAATTATTCAGACAATAAAACTATTGAAAAGAACCAGCAATGAAAAGCTTGAGCTTCACATCCAACCCATTGTATCAAGATTTGTGAAGCTTAAGATTTTTATGGCTGCATTCTTTTCTATAGTTTTATTGACTGAATAATTGACTTCCCGGTAACTGGGGGGGGCCTGCGGCTCCCCACTTACTGAGGCCAAAGGCCCGAGCACCACGGGCGTAGCTAAATGGGCCCGTATGGCCCACTTTAGCTAGTATATATATATATATATATATATATATATATATATATATATAGAGAGAGAGAGAGAGAGAGAGAGAGAGAGAGAGAGAGAGCAAATTTAAATTGATTGGGTGTACTTGTGATTAGAACGAGTGTACGTGTGTTTTGCGAAGAAAATACAAACTTTTGGTGCACATTGCTTCTGAAGAATCATGCACCAGGACCTATAAAGACAGTAGTGTCTGGAATCCAAACTAACGACATAAGCACGTAAATGGATGTAAACCACTGTATTATACTAACATAAATCATTGTTGCTTCCTCAGGAAAAGGCGAAGACCTTTTCCTGAGGAGTGTAACTCACTTCCATATTAGCCATTGCGCGTTATTCTACCTGCAACAAAAACAAGGTCCCAAAAGAAGACATCAAATTGAACATTTGTTTTAGTTCTAATGTATTACTTTTGTAAATTTAATTTAAAATAAATTTTCGTATGAGACCAGACTTATGGGACACCCTGTATATATATATATATATATAATATATATATATATATGTGTGTGTGTGTGTGTGTGAGAGAGAGAGAGAGAGAGGAAGTTATGTCACAATTCCACGAAATAAGTTTTTGAAACTAGTATTCCTTATATTTGTTATCGCGATGTTATTTTGAAAGCAGATTTCAAGCTTTTTAATTAAGTTTGTTTGCCACTTTTTATTCTTATTTACTTTTGAGTTCGAGCACGAGTATTTTTCTGGGTGAGTATTCATATGTAGTTTACTCTTGATGGAATTATGAATACGTGTTGGGAGAAAGTTCAGGGGAATATATATTTTTATTCAGAATTTTTTTAAATGAAAAGTTCATTTCCACCAGGAAAGGAAGGGTTGAAAAGGTGGGCGGATGGGGATTAACCGTAGAAATTCCTCAAGGGGAGAACATTGAACCGGTCTTATTATTATTATTATTATTGTTATTATTATTATCAATGCTAATGATAATGATAAACTTTATTGGCAGGAGATAAATCTATTAAAAAGTATAATATTCATGAAGTTAATAAACGATACGATTAATGAAACAATAATAAATTTAAGCACTAAAGATTAGGCCCAGAAATGTAATAAAAAAAGGAACAAGTAATAATAAAAATTACCCAAAGTTGAAACTAAAACCTAAAAATTAAAAAAATACACGTAATGAAAATACCAATATTGGTGTTAAGTGAAGCTTTAGACAAACTTTTTTATGGTCCATAGTCTAGAAGACATAAAACAGAACTGATGAATAGCTTGGACAATTGGATTCTGAATTTTAAATTTTTCGCATAGACTGTATTGAGTACATCTTGTTACCGTTAGCGAACGTTTGTGAAGCTGAACATCTTTGAGGTAACTTAACCAGCAGTGTAAAAGATGTTATAAAGCAAATTTAGTGCAAGAACCTTTTTTTATAATTGGTCGACATTTACTGCCCATAAGTATTAGTGCAGCAAAT
Source organism: Bathynomus jamesi (assembly GCA_023014485.1). Lineage (NCBI taxonomy): Eukaryota > Metazoa > Arthropoda > Malacostraca > Isopoda > Cirolanidae > Bathynomus > Bathynomus jamesi. Next base: position 1,483,076 of record JAJOZX010000124.1, on the reverse strand, counting down.
ACGAAACAAATTATTATTAGTATTAGTATTATTATTATTACTACGCACCTTAAAATCTAAAAGACACTCAGAAGCAGCCGGAACTGCAGGTGTGTCCGATATTTCTGATGGTCTGAGCGAATGTTATTAATATAAAAAGAAGAAGAAATTACAGACGTTACAGACTAACAAAGATCCAAACATCCACTCTGGCAATCTCAAGAAAAGAAAAAAGAGAAACATATATGAAAAACTTGTGTGCACGCAAGCTCTCAAAATATTTAGAAGAAAATAGGGAAAATAGGGAGAACCATAAAACAAGCAACGCAATCTCAGCCGTATTAGATATACTGTACTATATAAACAACCTTAATAATAATCTTCTGTTTTCTTGCTTATAGACCTGTCAAGAACCTTTCATACATTTAAAATTTATAAATTATCTTATTATCGCATGAATAACGTTGCTCTAAATTGGTTCAGATCATACCTATGCAACAGAAGTCAATACATCAAATATATGTAATAACACTATCACCGCCGAATTAAAAGTTACACATGGAGTATCACAATGAAGTATTTTGGACACCCTAATATTTATGTTCTATATAAATGATTTTCAGAACTTTCATAAGTGGAAAGGTTTTCAATATGCTGATAACACCTCTTTGATATATTCAAACAGCGATCCCGCATCCCTTAATGAAATAGTAAATAGAGAAATCGTAGTGGCATGTGACTGTCTGTAACCCAATAGATAACAGGCCTACGAATAATAACTTTGTAAGAGTTGTTTTCTTACTAATATCTGAGTTTATATAATTCATCTACGCTGATTTCGAATAAGGTGTCCATTTTTTTCTATCACGTAAGGATTTTCTGCAAACTGGAAGGGAAAAAACAACATAAATAAATATTATTTATTTCAATTTACATTAGGTACCTATTTCGCTTTGTTATACTAATTACAAATGCAAACAACTTTAAAAAAGAAAGAAGACTATTAACGTCAATTACATATTCGTCTTTATTTGTACTGAGTTTTGTTGTGAGATATATGCCTTTTAGTCTCGAATATACGCGCTGTTCCTTTTCTTTTATGTAATAAATCTGGAGCATCCCGTTTCAACATCCAGCAGTAATTAGCCATCATTCTCATGTCCCACTTTCCCTGATATCTCTTCTCCATTTCTTTGATGTCTTGGTGAAACCGTTCTCCTTGTTCTTCGCTGAGTGCTCCGAGATTCTCAGGGAAGTAACTTATTTAGTATGTTGTTCACAATGTTTTGGTTATTTGGGTCCTTGTTGTTCCCCAAAAATTTGCTGATAACATCCTTAAAAGCAATCCACGTTTCTTTTTCAAGATTGTTCATTGTTCTTTCAGAGTGTTCATCCAAAGTCAGTTTTCTAATCTGGGGACCAACGAAAATTCCTTTTTTTCAATTTTGCTTCCCAAAGAGTTGGGAATTTACCACACAGATACTTCAAGCAATGTCCATCTTCGTCCAAGGCCTTAACAAATTGCTTCATCAAGCCCAATTTTATGTGAAGCGGAGGTAAAAGGACTTTCTTCGTGTCAACCAAACTTTCACGTTGAATGTTTTTAGAACCAGGTGTCAGGTTGACTCTGCGTGGCCATTCCTTTTTTATCCAGTGCTGAGTTCTTGCTCGGCTATCCCATTCACACAAAAAACATGGAAACTTCGTATAACCTGGTTGTTGACTTAACAACATACAAATCACTACTACAAAAGTAGCCAATCGTGTTCTTTGTATTTAACCTTAGCTAGAAGAAGCTCAAGATTTTCGTACGTTTCCTTCAAGTGAACCGAATGAGCCACAGGAAGGGATGCATACAAATTACCGTTGTCAAGGAGGACACCTTTCAGACTTCTTTTGGAGGAATCAATGAAAAGTCTTCACTCATTTGGGTCATAGACTGCAGCTTAAGTATTAATTTCGAAACTGTTGCAATATACCAGTGAATTTTCTTGAGAAAAATATTGGATAAATTCTTTTTCTCGATTTCTGTACCAGTAAAATGACGTACCGGGAGAAAGCAAGTTCTTTGCACGAAGTCTGGATCCCAAAATCTCTGAAGAATCCTTGAGAGACACAAATTTCTTACTAAATCATTAAGTTCACTTTGTGTAAACAATTGGGGTTCACCAGGTGTTTCGGTTTGAAAGCAATCAATATCATCGTTTCCACTCATCAGACATCGAATCAGATGAAGTTATATCAATAGTATTTGGTTTAGTAGGTACAGGTATACCAGGTCCATGAGCAACAGGTCTTATAGCAGACTGAAAGTTTGGATAAGAAATTTCCATTTTGTTCTTAGTATTATAGCCTTGCATGCTACATGAACAAAAATAGCAGTCATTGCTGTGATTTCTAAGCTCACTCCAGACCAGTGGAATCCCAAAAGGTAAAGAATCCTTTTTACCTTTACTCCACAGTCTAAGACTCTAAGTTGTTCAACACAAACACTACAAACTTTATGTGGAGCCCATGATTTGTCTTGATCCCCAAGTTTTTTTTTTTTTTAATAACCTTTATTAATAATAAAATAAATAGAGTAGTCTTTTTACAATTTATAATTTTTACAATGACATAAGGCCCTTAAGCTTTAGGCTTTACTGGGCTCTTATTAAAAATAAGCAGCTAGCTGTTATAAATTAATAATAATAAATAAATAAATAAGTAAATAAGTATTATTAATAGTTAAAACCTGTATTTCAATATTAAACAATATTAATGGACAATATTAAACATTATTAGTGGACATTAATCCAAGATTTTTGTTAGTATCCCATTATTACTCGAGATTTCAACTTGGTTTTAAACAAATTTACATTCGCAATATTTTTTATATCGGCATTCAAGTCATTCCATAGTTTCAATCCAATGAAAATGGGTAGTTTTTGAGATGAAGACAATCTAAATTGAGGTATAACAAGCTTTGATCTATTTCTGGTCTGATACGAGTGGATTTCTTGATGAGTTACAAAATATCTATTTACCCATTGCAAATTAATGATTTTGCTCTTACACTTGTAAATAAAAATAAAATGTGCCAGTTTGGTTATATCATTGAGCTTTAGTAGGTTTAGCTCTTTAAATAATGCACTAGAGTGATCAAGGAAATCAGCATCAGATAATAACCTTATTGCTCGTTTTGGAATGACAAAGATACCATTTAATGCGTTGTTAGCGGAGTTTCCCCAAACAAGGGTGCAGTATGTTATATAAGGAAGAACAAGAGTATGATAAAGAGTCAATAAAACTTGTTTAGGGACTACATTTCTAAGTTTAAACATTATAGCAACGCTCCTTGAAATCTTTTTCGCGATATAATTTACATGATCACTCCATTGCAAATTCTTATCTAGCATTACACCAAGAAATTTTGTTACAGTACACTCCTTTATGGTGATTTCATTAACATTAAGTTCATCAAGATATACATTTCTTTTATTAGTAAAAATCATGAAATTTGTTTTACTGGTATTTAGGAAGAGTTTATTGGTGGTCAACCATTTCATTACACTGATGAATTCTGAATGAAATATATTCTTAGCTGTATTAACATCTTTGCAAGAAAAAGAGAGAGTTGTATCATCTGCAAACATTATGAAGTTCAGTATATCAGATGAACGTGGAAGGTCATTTATATATAATAAAAATAACAGTGGACCCAGCACTGAGCCCTGTGGCACACCATGTTTGGCAAGCGCTTTAGTGGAGCAAACCTTATTTACTGATACAAAATTATATATATCGGACAAATAACTTTTAAACCAATCACTGATTGCCCCTCTAAAGCCGTAACAATACAATTTATTAAGTAGAATATTATGGTCTATTACATCAAACGCCTTACTCAAATCCATAAATATTGATATCATTATTTCTTTGCTCTCCTTAGCTATATTTACATTTTCCATAAGATTTAAAATAGCCATTTCCGTTGTTCTATTATTACGGAAGCCATATTGATTTGGAGATAATAAATTGTAGGATTCTAAATATCGCTGCATTCTACTTTTTACAATTTTTTCGAAAACTTTGCTGAACACAGATAATGAACACACCGGCCTGTAATTTGTTGCTAGTGTAGTATCACCCCCTTTAAAAAGGGGTGTTATACAACCAGTTTTTAGCATTGATGGGAATATTCCTTTGGAAATACTTTGATTGATAATTTTAGCCAAAGTTACAGATATCTTATCTTTAACAAGTTTCAATATAGGTACAGGAATGTTATGAATGTTATTTTTTGTATTTTTTAGTTTACCAATAATATTCTGGACCTCAGTAGAGGTAGCAGGAACAAAAGAAAATGAATTTAGTGGGCTGGGTGGCATATATTCTAGAGGTGAGTGATCATTATTTATTAATTGTGAGCGAAGCTTATCCGCTATTGAAGTAAAATGTGCATTTAAAGAGTCTGCAATAGCAGTATCATCAGTGATTTCTTTATTTTCAACATTTAATTTCTCTATTGAATTTTTCTTAATTTGTTTTCCGAGAAGATTGTTTATGGTTGTCCAAGTGTTTTTCATGTCTCCTTTATGTTTGGAAAATTGATTGTTATAATAGTTATATTTTGCAATTTTGATTATTTTAGTTAATTTGTTTCTGTATTGAGTATATTGTATTTTAGGAACTTGGCGCTGCAATTGCAATTTGAATAATTTATCTCTGTTCTTTATTGAAGTGATAATTCCTGGAGTGATCCATGGATTTGCGACCCTTTTGGGCGAAACTGTTTTTCTCCTTAAAGGAAAGCAAATATTAAAAATATGGAATAAGGTGTCATAGAAGAACTGAAACATATGATCTGGGTCATTTAAAGGTTCGTCACAGTCAAGTCGAGTATTTTCTACAGCCCCAATAAATTTTCTTTTGTTAACCTCTGAGAATATTCTGTAGTCAATAGTTGTTTTGTCCGCAACCTGAACAATGTTATTGAATATAGCGTAAGTAGGAAAATGATCACTGATGCTAGTGGTTATAATTCCAGAGTTTACAAGGGCATTGCTATTTACAAATATATTATCAATCGTAGATTCTTTTATTTGATTGCCATAGCTGCAGACTCGAGTGGGTTTTGTAAAAGAATGACTAAGATAGAAAGAATTCATTAAGTTTAAAAATTTATGAGAGATTGCTTCAGATTGCAAATTGATGTTGAAGTCTCCCACAACTATGGCATTCGATTTATGAAAGTTGCATAACATGTTATCTAAGTGAATTAAAAAGCTATTGATATTAGTATTAGGTGGTCTATATATTGCATGGACAGAATATACATTACTTTTGTCTTTTATATTCACAATCAGGTTTTCATTGTCACTATTACATAGAGAAAATACTTCGTTAGAGTCGTAAGTTTGATGCACATACACAGAGATACCCCCACCAATCTGACCATCTCTTACAGTTTCATTCCGAAGTACGCATAGTATGTTTTTTTGACGAAGTCTTTAATATCTCGCCTTTGTTTTTTCACAGTAAATTTTCCACAAATATAACAGAAAATGTGTGGGCTGTTTACACAACCTCTGGTTGCCATAGCGACAAATAAAAAAATTTCAAAAGAGAAATATAGTCACCGCGCACCTTTGAATAATAAAGAACTATAACCTCTCACGCACTAGACAGACTGACTCATCTCGTGGCTTGTCAATCACTTATATACTAGCGATGTGTTTCTCGAATGTTCTAGAAGATGCTATGACGTCACTTCTGATCTGGAAGCATTTATAGGCAGTAGTTGTTAATCAAAATTTAATTGAGTCAATTTTAATGAAAATTACTTACATATGTAATATGAAATATGACATTTTGTGAAAAATCTGTACGTGATGCTGAAAAATTAATATTATTTTCGGAATCAGCGTGCAAAAATTACTATATAAGTGATAAAATATTTCGGACAACAAAACCATCGCAGGATGTGTAATTAATCGTCAAATAAAAATGAAAATTAATACCAGACTTCATTATTATTATTGATTTGAACATGATATTGCGTGTCACTGAAGGGAAATTATTAGTTGTGGTGCCTGATGACAAACTATCCTTTCGTCAACCTATTGAAAATATGGATCATCAACTACTGAAATTCTCGGTTATATTAACAAAATTACATTTCTTTCCCACAAATACACTTAAAATACTATATTTTTCTTAAGTCTATCCACATCTCACATACGACATTACTGCATATGGAAGTGCATGCGATTAACTTATTAACCCTTTAATCATAAATCAAAAGAGAATTATTAGAAAAATAAATAAGAGTGATTATAATGTTCATACACCAAAAATCTTTAAGTAACTGCGTACATTAAAATTTAGAGACATTTGAAGTACTGATGTGCTTCCTAATATTCAGAGTTACAAAACAATTTACCCCACTATATTAATCGAGAATATAATGAGCAATCAAATATATTACGAACAGCAAACAAGGTCTACCTACATTGAAAAAAATAATAATGTAATTTTGATATAAAGAATGAGGTCACATAGTGTAGCTCGTGGGAAATAATTTTTTAACTTAGGTGAAGCTAAATGAAGTCATGACAACATCAAACAATAAGGTCACTATGACTTCATATTCGTATAACTCTGATTTAAAAATTACATCTACCTGACCCTAAAATTCTCCCGGGTACATTGTATAGCTCTTGGGAAATAATTTGTTGATCGATGCAGCATTAATGTGAATACAGTAAAGTTGATTTAAAAGTTTCATTTATACGAATTGAATATGCAATCAGTATCAAATAATGGGTAAAAATCATGTGTACGCATGGAAATTGTGATAGAGAAGAAAGTCGAAGAAGAAAGAAGGTGTATGAAGAGAGCAAGAGAAGTGTGAAGAGACAAGCGCGGCAGAAGAAACGGGATATATGTAATGAGTTTGGAAGGAGGACGAGAATTATTTAGGTAATACAAAGATGTTCTGGAAATGAAAATAAGAAAGTAAGTTTGAGAGTAAGGGATGAAAATGGAAGACTGCTCACAACGGATGTGGATCTACGGAATAGACGAAAGGAATATTTCGAAAATCTTGGGCTTCAAATTTGACTCTCTTTTTCCTCTATAGTGGGGAGGGAGGCGTTTTTGTGGGTGTTTGCCCTTGGCCCCTCCTTTCTGCGTAAAAAACTGGTTACAGTTACTAATTACTGTCTCAAAAAGTAAGTAGTTATTAGTTACTAGTTGCTGTCTCACAAAAGTAAGTAGTTATTAGTTACTAGTTGCTGTTTCTCAAAAGTAACTAGTTACAAATTACTTCAAAAGTTACTTTCAACATTTATTTTTGGTTTTAGGGAGAATCTAATCCTGATAAAAGTATTTCCCCTGACAAGTGATACTTTCCAAGATTGTTCTTTTATTTCAACCTGATTGTCATTTGACGAATAAACAACAAGATTTTCTCATATTAACATTAGATATATGTTGTCAATACACTTACACTGTGCACAATATGCACATCGAGGAAAGCTGTGAAAAAAGTAGCAATTAACCTTTAGTCCTCACAGAAAAAAGTAACTGGTACAAGTTACAAATATTTATGATTTTTGTAAGTAGTTACAGTTACAGTTACTCCGCCAGAAAATGTAAGAAGTTACTGTTACAGTTACTCAGGTAATGATTAGTGACTAACTATAACTTATAACTAGTTATGTCACAGCCATGCTTATATGGGATATCCAAAGTGGATTTATGAAAAGTACGTTAATCTGCAAAATCCGTTATTATAAAGTACATTGTAACAAGATTTTAATATATATATATATATATATATATATATATATCACACGAACATTGCTTTGTATAAAGATAAAATAAAAAAATGAGGAAAACGATAAACTTAAAACTAAATAAAGGAAATAAAGCATTCAAGATAAAATAATTTAAAAACAAATATAAAGGAAAATCATAATAAATGCATAAATATAAATAAATAAATACAGAGGTGCCCCATTGAGAAAACCTAAGACTTGTCTACCAGTAATAACAAACAATAAGTTTTCTGTTTTAGGTTTCGAAGATGCTGATGAATCGGAAATACGACTCGTTGGCGATTCCATTGTCCGAGGGCAGCTCGAGGAATTCTGTGGGAGAAACCCTCGTCGTAGGCGCCGTTACTGCTACCCTGGTGCAAGGGTGGAGGATGTAACTAATAGTGTTGACCATTTTACAGACGGAACCTCTGAGGACACAACTTATGTTATTAATGTCGGTACTTAATAACGTTTTAAATTCTAGATCGGAAGAGCTGCTGGCTAGGTACAGGAACTTACTAGAGCGACTAAAGGAAAAAACTAATAAGATTGTTTTAACAGATATACTTCCTCGAATTATCCAACGTAGCGATTTCTACAGCAAGGCGACATATATCAACAATAACATAAAGTCTCTTTGCCAACAGGAAGGAGTGCATTTTGCAAATTTTTGGAACAGTTTCTACGGCAGGAGGGACTTGTTCCTCGAAGATGGACTTCATCTTAATGACGTTGGAGCTCCACGTTTAGGAAGACTTTTTCATAATAGTGTCTCTTCTTTTCAGGCTGCTGTAACTCGAACGGTCACGGCGTAATTTCCTCAAATTTCCCTTGCGCTCGCGAACGTATCGTAATGACAAACAATTTGAAGGTTCTATCCTTAAATGCTCGTAGCCTACGAAATAAAATAAACGAATTTTTTTCTTCAATTGCTTGTAAAGACTATGATTTAATTGCGATAAATGAATCGTGGCTTAGCACTGAAACAGGTGACTCTGTAGGGGAGTATCAAATTAGAGGTTATAGACTTTTTGTTAAAAACAGAATAGGTGGGCGAGGAGGCGGTGTTATGTTGTATATCAAAGATAATATTACAAACGTTATAAAAGTAAAGCACACAATTCCAGAACTGATAGATTCGACTATAGCAGAACTTAAATTGAACGATTTCAAACTTCTTGTTGCGGTTATATATAGGCCCCCTAATCAAACAGCTGATACGGACGAAGCGTTATATCGTAAACTAAAGAGAATAATAGGTAGTGAGCAGGCCTTAGTTATGGGTGACTTTAATTTCGCCAACGTGAATTACGATACAATGCAGGGTGACGCGGAAGGCAATCGTTTAGTTAAATTTCTCGAGTATAGCTTTCTTATTCAAAAGGGGGAACCTACGAGGTTGGACAGTATTTTAGATCTAGTAATAACTAAGGATGATAAGCTAATCACAGATCTTCAAGTAATAGAACCGTTAAGCAATAGCGATCACAATATGGTAGAGTTTGTCCTCTCAGAAAGTCATTCGAAACCAGCTAACTCGAATAAAATTCCTAACTTCCAGCACGCAGACTTTTGTAAATTTCGAAATGAATTGTCACACGTCAATTGGGAAAACGTAATGTGGATCTCCAACGCTAAACTAATGTAGGAATCGTTTGAAACAGTAATTAGGACTATAAATGAGGAATGTGTACCGTACAAAATTAAGCGTGCGAAAGTAAACAACAAGGGTGCTCTTCCAATATGTGCTCTACCGCGAAATTTACATTCCAATACGTGATCTACCTTAGATTATTCGGATTAGCAGCAGGTACGTTAGTTAGCCTTATAAGGCTAACTAACGAAAATATCACGACTCAACCTAACCAATCGTCAAGGGCGTATAGTTGACCTAACGATTGGTTAGGTTAAGTCATGATATTTTCGAAATTTACATTCCAATACGAAATTTACATTCCAATACGTGATCTACCTTAGATTATTCGGATTAGCAGCAGGTACGTTAGTTAGCCTTATAAGGCTAACTAACGAAAATATCACGACTCAACCTAACCAATCGTCAAGGGCGTATAGTTGACCTAACGATTGGTTAGGTTAAGTCATGATATTTTCGCTAGTTTCACGGTAGAGCACGTATTGGAATATGGTAGATCCAGTTTCGCGGTAGAGCACATATTGGAAGAGCACCACAACAAGCCCTTGTGGTTTACTTCTAGAGTAGGAGATATTATAAAGAGTAGAGAGAGGGCTTATAGGTTACATAAATGCGATAAAGACAATTTGTGGTTACGAAACAACTACATATCTCTAAGGCGTGAAGCGAAAAGTGTAATAAAAAAGTCCAAGCGCGAATTTGAAATCTCCATAGCTCGTGACGGTAAAGAAAACCGCAAGCGATTCTTTCAATACGTCAACAATAGAAATCCAGTAAAAAGTGTCTTGGGTCCGTCGAAAAATGTTAACGGAGAGCTAGTTTCTGAAAACAAGGAAATGGCTACCTTACTAAACGAAGTTTTTACGTCAGTTTTTACTATAGAAGATGTAACGAATATTTCTACGGTCATAGACGTAATACCTTTTGATAATAGTAATATTTTGGATAATATTGTGGTTAGTGAAAGGGAGGTAATGCGCTATATTGATAAAATGAAAATGTTTAAATCACCGGGACCGGATTCCATATATCCCATACAACTAAATGAATTAAAAGAAAGCATTGTTTTGCCGCTAACAAAGATTTTTAGTACGTCTGTTTCTGAGGGGTGCGTACCAGATAATTTCAAGTTAGCAAATGTAACACCTATCTTTAAGAAAGGCGATGAAGGTGAGGCGCGAAATTATAGGCCAAACAGTTTAGCGTCTGTTATAGGTAAACTACTGGAATCAATAATTAGGGATCGTATAGTCGAACACTTAGAATTGCATAACTTGGTTAGAAATACGCCGCACGGTTTTAGGCGAAACAAATCTTGCTTATCTAATCTCTTGGAACTTTTTCATAGCGTGGTTGAAGTTTACGATAGTCATCGGGCGGTTGATGTAGTGTATTTAGATTTTCAAAAGGCGTTTGACACCGTACCGCACAAAAGATTCATTGAAAAAACTAAGGCTCATGGAATCAGGGGTGTAGTAATAAATTGGCTAGAAGAGTGGTTGCGAGGTAGGAAACAGAGGGTGTTCGTTGATGGAGCGGAGTCGTGTTGGGCTAATGTAGCGAGCGGTTCCTCAGGGTTCTGTATTGGGCCCCTTGCTTTTTCTTATATATATTAATGATTTAGATGTCGGCCTAGTCAGTACAGTTTCAAAGTTTGGGGATGACACGAAGCTGGGTGTTAAGGCGATTAATGACGAAGATAGAGGTAAAATCCAGGAAGATCTGAATAAAATCGTTGATTGGTCAGTCACATGGCAAATGAGATTTAACGTCGATAAGTGCAAAATTTTACATATAGGTTCGCATAACGGTAATTTTGCGTATAGTATGTCAGGGAAGGAGTTAGCAAGCGTAGAGCAGGAAAAAGATTTAGGATTTATAGTCACTGGTGATTTAAAAGTAGCGAAACAAAGTACAGCAGCGTTCAATAAAGCGAACAAAGTGCTAGGTTTTATATCTCGAAATTTTGAGTACAAATCGCGCGATATTATAGTTCCTCTTTATAAATCATTAGTTAGACCCCATTTGGAGTACGCGATCCAATTTTGGAATCCGTATATGCGCAAAGATATAGACAAAATCGAAAGAGTTCAAAGACGAGCAACTAAGATGATTCCGTCGCTTAGGTCAAAGTCGTACGAGGATAGGCTTAAGGAGTTAAAATTGACAACACTCGAGACTAGGAGGTTAAGGGGTGATCTAATCCAGGTTTTCAAAATTATGAATGGGTTCGATAACGTAGATAGAGATAGCTTTTTCGAAATATCTCAATATAATAGGACTAGAAATAACGGGTGTAAGTTGACAAGAAGACGGTTCGAGACAGCAGTTGCCAAAAACCTTTTTACGCATAGAATAGTAAATAGCTGGAATAGTTTGCCGGTAGAAGTAATTAGTAGCACTTCTATAAACATGTTTAAAAATCGATTAGACAAACATGTTGATAGATTGGGTATAATTTAAGGTAGTAAAATTAAGGCTTTGTGGTTCTGGACCCACGTAAAATTGTAGGTCTTCTCCGCCACCACGGAGGACATGCACAATACACAATTACGAACACAGTTGGGTAGACCAGCCATGAGTGGATCCTAGGGTCTTTGTTTGTCTGAAACATTATAACATTATAACATTTTATATATATATAATATATATATATATATATATACATATATACATATACACACACTCACACCTCTGTATCCACTTTTATTTACAAGTATGCATTTTTATGATATATATGCACTAAAATCACAAAATAACACGTGACCTTATTAATAAGCAAACAACCACAGGGAAAAGGAAACACAAAGTCCGAGCGCTTTCGTGATATATTCACATTATCACATTGATAATGTGAATATATCACGAAAAGCGCTCGGACTTTGTGTTTCCTTTTCCTGTGGTTGTTTTGCTTATATATATATATATAATATATATATATATATATATATATATATATATATAACGTAAAGAACGACGCTTTGTATAGGAGAATTATCCGCGCAAGATGAGAGCGAAAGAACGAAACAAATGAAAAAATGAGGTACCCACCCGGGAATCGAACCCGGGATCTTCCGGGATCATTTTTTCATTTGTTTCGTTCTTTCGCTCTCATCTTGCGCGGATAATTCTCCTATACAAAGCGTCGTTCTTTACGTTAATTATACTGCGTGTTTGCAGTTATAATGTGTATATATATATATATATATATATATATATATATATATATACTGTATATGTATATAATATTAAAATTAAGAAAGTGCAATACAGTTTACATAAATTATCACCAGTTTTAACTTATACATTTAAAACGTAATACGGTTGGCATTGGAGAAATTATGAAACAAGGCAGGAAAAAGGTCATAAAACGCAAAGGTCAGAAAACTCTCAACCATCGAAAGGAAAGAAAATAGAAAGAAAGGAAAAAAAATAAATAAAGAATTTGTGTGGGTATTTCTTTTTACGCTAATTAATGAATAGCATGGCCATGGGTCCAAATTCTCACTTTTTCTACAATTTGTGTAATCTGGAAACAACTGAAAAAGCTGCAATAAGATGCAATTTCTGTCAAAAACTGCAAGACTTCATCTGCATGAATTGGGATGATAGGGAAATAACTCTTGTCTCAAATGCGAAACAGATCGTGGGGATCAATTTTTTTTGTGTGGTGCATGTACACAGACGGTAAACTCCTTCGCGGTATTCAAAGAAATGAAGATAGCAGACTCGAGTGTTACAAAAAAGAATGAAATACTGGGGACACAAGAATCCGGAAATGTCCCAACGAAAAAACCGGTGGATGAGAGAGACGACGAAATAACGAATAACAGTATAATAACGAATAACAATATAATAACGAATAACAATATAAACAATATGACACGGAATGAAGACATAGATGAAAGAAAAGAAATAAGTAAAAGTTGCGAGGTAGTAAAACTGTCGAACGAGCGAAATTATAAAAAGATAATAACTAAAAACGTAGGAAATAATCAGCCAAAGAAAAATAATGATAATACCAAAATTAAGAACTTTGGAAATAATAAGAAAACAAGAAGTAGAAGCGTAGAAAATACCGTATGTAAATACTACGCAAAAGAGAACTGCAGATATCGGGTTGGGCAGTGCATCTATGCACATCCCACATTATGCAACACACAGTACACAATTGGATATTGCAAATTTGATAAGAAGTGCAAGTTCCACCATCTTACGGTCTGCAATACCTATGCATAATATGGGAGGTGCAAATACGGACAAAAATGCAGTCACCATCACCTTAGAAGGAACGCAACGGGTGAACAGGAAAAACGAACATCAAAGAAGGGTACCAATTTTTTAGACGTAGCCAAGACAATTCAGCCAATACTATTCAGCAAATACAAAGTCAGATGACAAATATAGGAATACGAGAGCCGGACAGAAGGCACGCACAAAGACACTTCATGCGTTATCGGGACAACAGGTACTGACAAAGCTAAAAAGAGGCAAATTCTCGGAGGACCACAAGGCAACAAAACCAGCGCCACCATTGGAAAACGAATTGGAACCACCTTATGCGAAAACAATAGAGAAAAAATAAAAATAAGATCGGGGCTACTAGCCGGCCACATATTGGGTTCGATAAAATCCGGTGTTTCGTTCTTAAGGAATGTGACAGTTTGGGGTGCTCTTTGAGCAGGGGCTCCATCTTGTTGGGAAGTACAGGGTGGGCCGTAAGTTTCCATACATAGGAAAAATTAAACGTTTGTTTTTATGTTACTGATGAAGCAAATTTTTACGTCAATGGAGAGGTTAATCGGCAAAACATACGTTATTGGAGTAATGCTAACCCTAACTGGCTGAGTCCGACGAAGATGCAAGGTGCCGGTAAAGTGATGGTGTGGGCCGGGATATGGGGTGACAGAATTATTGGACCAATTTTTGTCAGTGGAAATCTTAATGCCGAAAGGTATCTTAACATGTTGCAAGAAGAGATTTTCCCATCCCTGCTAAACGAGGAAGGTAACTTCCCAGTTTACTTCCAGCAAGATGGAGCTCCACCTCATTATGGTCTTCACGTGCGTCGGTATTTGGATCAGCAGTTTCCGGATGCTTTGATTGGTCGGCGTGGTCCTGTGGAGTGGCCTCCCAGATCCCCAGATCTCACCCCCCTTGATTTCTATCTTTGGGGGCACTTGAAGGCTATGGTGTATCAGGAAAAGATACGAGACATAAATCATCTAAAGGAACGTATCACCAACGCCATTACAAGCATAACGTCAACTGTGCTAATGCGTGTTCATCAACAGTGGGGAACACGTATTGAAATGTGTTTTCAAAACAATGGCAACCATGTAGAGCATATTATATAAATAAAAATGGTTGTCCATAAAAAAATGTTTATTTTTCCTATGTATGAAAACTTACGGCCCACCCTGTATATCTTTCACTCTATCTAACTGATATTCGACGAATTAGTGATGAAAGATATACTTTCCAACATTTATCGAACCCAATATGTGGCCGGCTAGTAGCCCCGATCTTTCACCACTAGATTATGGTGTTTGGGAGGCTCTGAAGTCCAAAGTTTACATCCCTGGTACCAATATAAGAGACATAGATGAACTACGCGAAAGAATTCCGCTCGGCTGGGAGAAGGTGTCTCAACGATATGTAAACAGGTGTACTGATCAGTGGCGTCCACGTTTGGAGGCCTGTGCTGAGCAGGAAGGGAGACACATCGAGCAACTTCTCAAATAAGACGAACAACATGTTAAAGTAAGCATCTATGAAGTTTGGGAGCTCTCGTCCTCTTACTTTCTTTAATATGACAGTTTACCTCTAAGGGTTCACTTTTTTTACCCTTGGATTTAACCTTGGATTTGCTTCCGCCCGAATTGTTCATTCTGACGAAGATCAAGCTTGCCACTCAACCTTAGACCTACAATTTAACGTGGAATCCGAACTGCGCCCCACCAGCAGCACAGCGACTTAACCACTAGGCCTACCCATGGTACCCATTTATTTATCAACCAATTTTGTTATTGTTTGAAAGGATGAACAGCTGTATTTTGCCGTTTACCCCTGCTGTCACCGGGTCTCTCGATCCCGGGGCCGATGGATTCGCAGTCAGCGACGCTAACCACTACACCACCGAGGCGCATATAGGGCCTGTCTCAAAAAAGTGAACATCTTTTTCACCGGGCCACAAAACCACAATTCCAAGGATAACTAAATGAAACCGAAATCATATTAAACCATTTATATTGTTCCTAAACTGAGAGGTAGTTTATTTAAATCGGATTAGTAGTTTTTTTGGCAAATTCAACTTGAACAATAGTTGTTGAAAACTGAAGTTGACAAGGAACGTAATTAGAAACTTAGCTGAACATTAAAGAAGTTTATAATGAACTGAAACTATGACGTAGCAAGTGTTCAATGTGGCCTCCATTATTATCAATGACCAATTGTTCTCCTGTGACGCACTGGCGAACTGCTGTAGAAATGGTGTCTTGATCGAACTCATTCTATACTGTTAAAATGCACTCTCGAAGTCGATTGACATCTTCAATATTTTGTCTGTAAACCTTGTCCAATAACCATCCCTATATGAAATGGTCAACTGGATTTAAATCCTGGCTATCTGGTGGTCAATCTTCTGAGGCAATGAAATCTGGATATTGTCCTTACAAGTACGCAATAATATGCAATGGTGTGGAGCACCGTCTTGCTGAAAAACAATTTTTACTGTAACTTTAACTGAAAATATCGTCACAGTAATATTTTAAATTAATTTTCATACTTTTATCGACGAAGACAAAAACAAGCAAATCAGAAAACCTCTATTTAGAAAAAGAATGGAGGTCACAGATTTTAATATTTTTCAATATTTTTTCTTACAATTTAGATATGTGACACGCAGTGTTGGGAACTAAAGCGTTAATCCGATAACAGTTAATTAACGAAGTTAACTTTTTTAACGAACTATTAACGGAAGATAATTTCCATTTATCGTTATCGGACCAGTTAACTTCCGATAACTCGATATTTAGTCTGTTAAAGTCCGTTAACACGTTAACTGCGAGGAGTCATTCACGGAAGATCACCGCTCCGCGAATGAATTCAAACCGCCATAACTTCAGTCTGCCAATTCCGTCCTCTGCCGCAGTGGAACGGCTCTTCTCTCTCGGCAAGGACATCCTGAGGCCCAAGAGGTCAAGACTGGCAGTTGGGCCTAACTTTGAGAAGTTGGTCTTTCTGAAGGGCAACCAGCACATTGTGTCATAGTCTTTAATAAATGTGCCTAAAATTTAATTTTACCTTTCAGTTCCCGCCATAATAGTTCTCTGGTAAATTAAAATTTAGTTAATGGTTAGTGGTTACAAGGGTTTGAAAACATAATCAGTACATTTTTTATTAAAAATAAAAAAAAAGTTATTAATCAAAAAAGTTGCAAAACTTGATAAAAATACAGTTAAATACCTATTTATTGTTGGATTTTGCATAAATAAACATTTTCTATGGGTTTTAAAGCTTTTTTCCTTGATTTTTTTAAATGTTAGTAAAGAAATAGTTATCGTTAACGGATTATCGTTAACTTCCGTTAACTTTGTAGTAAAATTATCGGATTATCGTTATCGGAGTTAAAAATTTGGGTTAACGGATTATCGTTATCGAAGTTAACTTTTTGGTTAACGGTGCCCACCACTGGTGACATGGCGTTAATATATTCACAGAATTCTAATATGAATATGGTGTTGGAAGCATGGAAACTTTTCAGGCAAAATTACTTCTTATTCATTACATGAGAGAAGTGAAAATGACAAGTAATAGTAAAAGTAATAACAAATAATAATGAAAACAATAAGAATACTAAGAATAATAAGAATAATAAACAGAAGGTAAGAATTTCCGAAAGTAGCGATTGATTATTTTACAATGCATGGATGGTTTTTCTAAACGTGAAACACGATCAGAAACCATCACAGACTGACTGAAGTGATGTCTCTTTCGAAGTCGCCTTCTTTTTGGAACGTATTGTTTTTTCTCACGTTAGCGTACGATCTATCGTTTTGTATTTCGAGGCCATTCAATAGCGAAAACTTTTTCATCCGTAAACGAAATGATAGACACGTCGTTGTTTAATATAAAATGGGGAAGTAGTGTCAACGGCAACGTTGTACACGTTTTACTTGGACTGTTCAGATATGCGATGCACTTGGAAGCGCTTAAATATTTTTAGACCAAGGTCTTTTTTCAATTCGATGCACTGAATTCTTTTTTAATACCTGTGCGATTAGCAGTTCTCCTTACACTCAAACTTGAACAAGAGTTGTCTTCCTGGCTGCAAAGAAGTCCATTCACAGATTCAGTGCTTGCTGAGGTCCTTGCTGTACGCGGTCGTCCACTTCTCTGCTTTGGTGCAAGAGTTCCCTTTCAACAAAGTTTTAATATTCCTTTAGCACCAGAACATTCTTCCTTGTGAAGAAGTTTGATGGAAATTTTGTCTTCCTCAGTTAAACGTGCAAGAACAACTAACGGTGACGTAATAACATCTAGGCCTAGGCGTGCTTCACTTATTTGCCTGCTTAGCCCTCTACAATAGGGTGGATCGATTTTACATTTTTTTCGATTTCCATATTCTAATAGAGACAAAAACTTGCGCATGCATGAGAAAATAGCCTCTGCAAAATCTTTGCTTAATAGGTAATCATCTTCTGCCCCCGGCAGAGCGATGAAAATCATATTTTAGTAGTCAAAAACGTATTTTTAAACCCTAGCCTAGAGTCATAAAATTTTGCGTGTGTGTTATTTCATGCCTTAGCAACGATATAAATGCTATGGGAAATATATAAATGCATTATTTAAGACAAAGAGCCGATCTGAAAATATGTATATTATACATATTTTCAGATCGGCTCTTTGTCTTAAATAATGCATTTATATATTTCCCATAGCATTTATATCGTTGCTTAGGCACGAAATAACACACGCAAAATTTTATGACTCTAGGCTAGGGTTTAAAAATACGTTTTTGACTACTAAAATATGATTTTCATCGCTCTGCCGGGGGAAGAAGATGATTACCTACTAATCTAAGATTTTGCAGAGGCTATTTTCTCATGCATGCGCAAGTTTTTGTTTCTATTAGAATATGGAAATCGAAAAAAATGTAAAATCGATCCACCCTACGGGCCTACTCTACAACCTATAACAATACACCAACTAGCTAACCTGGGCCTACTCTGAATCGACGAGTGATCCCAAAGTTGACCGTAAAATTACGATTTGAATACTCATTGACATGAATTTAACATTTTTTTTCTACATTCGTACCATCAACTTTATTTAAAAAAAAATATTGTTTAAGTTCAAATTGTAGAAAGACTATTGATCCCATCTAAATAAACTATTTCTCATTTTAAGGACAATATAAAGGGTTTAATATAGTTTCTGTTTCATTTAGTTATCTTTGAAATTGTGGTTTTGATGGCTTGGTGAAAAAGGTAGCCACATTTTTGGGGACAGTATTATTCTTATTATATATACATATATATTTTGGTGGTCCAAAATGTGAAAGATAGAATTTCAATCTGAGTGAATTATAACACTATTCTTTCGAAGAATGGGCTAAAATTACTACCGAGAGATGCCGAAACCTTGTAGAAAAATACTCAAAACGAAAACTGAAAAAAAACTGAAAATCTTCCAAATTCTTATAAAGGCGACATATTAAGGAAAGGAAGGTAGTAACGATGAATTTTATTATACCAGACAAGACAAACGACTAAATACATGAAATTTCAATGCCATCCGTCTAGGTTTGAATCTTGAGGTCCGATTTCCGAGGTGCTGGCATGGACTTCCAGGTGGAGGTCGACTGCGCGGAGGAGGAATTGTTTTTGCTCCTCGTCTTTTGTGATCGTGGAGTTGCACTTTTGAATCAGTGCAACTCCTCTCTCCGCACAGTCGTTCACGATCTTCATTTCTGATGTCCACTTCTTTAGCTCCTAAGACGCAGGGTCGGCAGACCACTCCTCAGAGCCCTTGGCCAAGAACACTTCCGCCTTTTCCTTCCCAATAATAGCCAGGACGTCAAAGATGTTCTTAGTTCGTTGGATAAACAGAGCCTCGATGGTGGTGCCTGGCTTGAATCCCTTGCCTTCCAGTCTTTTCCATCTCTTCGTCTTCACTGGCCGCTTCATGTTTTCTACCATTTTAGTCTTCACCCCGTCATCTAAGCTGGATTCAAAGAGGGCGAGTCCGACCAACTCTTCAGCCAAGTACCAGAGTTGGTGGTGGTATATGGCTTTCAGCGCCACGTCACCCAAGCTACGGTGAGGGTAAGCTGCCAAGGCGGAAATTAGGTAGATATCGTTGGCAAGCGCCCTCACCACCAAGGGGTGGGCTCGTACCAAAACTTGCAATAGAGTAGAGCAACGAAGGGGCAGAGGTCCGTAATGTCCTTCTCTTCCCTGGCAGTGAGGGTGACTTGCTCCCTGAAAAGGAAGATTTTCATGGCATAAATGGCTTTTGCCATCCACCGGGCTTGGTGCATAGCACCCGGCGCCCTGAAGTGCATCTCTGCAATCTCCATCCCCCCGAGGAAAACAAGGAACAGTTGAAGGAGCTCGGCGTAGTCTTCCTTTGGGAAGGAAGATGCAAGGGCTACCATGCAGTAGGAGATCATCTCTTCCCGGAGGTCAGAAAGGGAGCCGGTGTAAAGCTTCTCTTCCGCCGCCTTGGATGTGGCCTTCTTGAGGAAGGGTCACTGCGGTTTGAACCGATTGTCTGGTCCTCCAGAGGTGCCAAAGGTGAGAGAAAACACATCTGCGAACACAATCTTGAAGATATGGTGGCAGTATGCCACCCATATCAGCTCTTTTCCAAGAGCTTTTTGAATGACAGTACACGCCCCCATCTTGAGTTCGGATGTAGTCCTTCAAGCCCCAGTCATCGAGAATTTGAAGACAGGCTTGGGCCTGCTCCTCGCCTGTGCCTCAGCCGACGAGGGGCACTCCGAGTAGCTTTTCCACCTTACATCCCCCGCTCACCAAGATAGTAATACGGTCGAACTTCTCCTGGCCTCAGACGATGTCTGGCAGGAGATTCCCGTCCCAATGGAGGAGAGTCACGTCCGGCGAGAAGGTCTCTTTGTCGACTTTGGTCACGGCATGACGGGTTGTCATCCGCACAAGTCGCACGGCGCTGCAGGATAAAGAGATCTCGTTCAGGGGTTGCACCCATCGCAACCTCCTAAAACCGGCCCTGCCGCCAACAAGACTTCCAGCAACGGGTCACTATTTATATATATATATATATATATATATATATAGAGAGAGAGAGAGAGAGAGAGAGAGAGAGAGTTGTGCTGATAATTATGCGAATAACAAAACATTTCAGTTATATTCGTCCTTATTTTTTGCATCATGCAAAGGATAATTATAGAAAGTTTACCGTTCATTTGAAAAAATTTAACAAATAAAAAAATTAGTTCAATTCCAACATATAATGTAGAACATCGAAGAATTTGAAGAAAATAAAAAAAAATTAAAATGCAGAAGTTTTTGTACATTTATTTACAAAATTATTAAGTACTTTGTGTGTTCACCTTAGGCTTGAAGAATTTTTATCAGTAGTTGACTGTTTATTGATTAGAGACTGTTAGAAATCCTGAATTCTAAAATTTTCTTTCTGAATCTTCATGGAAGACGGATGACTGTACAAATTATTAGTAAGCAATGGGTTATCGTGGTAAAGAGCCGTCTATAGACCTTAAGATATCTGTTATTGTTGCCTATGACTCTGGAAAGAGTTATAGGATAGGCGTAGATGGCGGGGGGGTCAGGGGGGTCAATTGTCCCTCCAAATTCAGCCAGACTGACTTTTTTCGGGCAAAAGCCCAGTACACATATTTTTAATCACCACGATTTTACCAGACTCTTTTTATGATTTTCATATAGGCTATCATCTCTTTGCCCAAAATATGTCTTCAGATCTTGAACCATGCAATATTTGATTATAGAAAGGAAAACCTGTCACAAAACAACAGTACTTAAGTACCCCCATTTGATATAACCTGTTACAACTTGCTCTATTGTTGTAACTTGTTTCGTGCTCAGCCTTTGTACAGTTGTGTATACCTACACAAGCCCGTAGCCAGGATTTTTTATGGGGGAGATGCGAACGAGCGCCGAAGGCGCGAGTTCCTAGGGGGTTCCGGGGGCATGGTTCACCGGGAAAATTTGAAAATTTAGGCTCTCTGGGACTGCATTTCCTACCTTTTGATAATAAACTAATATTAACAAACGTTACTCAAATTGTTGTAATCAAACAAACAATACTATAAAGTAAAAGTAATTGGTATCGATTATATGTTAGAAATATATATCGTTTACAAAAATTTAATGAAAACAATAAATGAACAAACTGCACCCTCCTCCTCCTTGATGCGCGATTGAGCGGGAGACGGAGCAGTAGCCAGTGTGCAAGCTAGAGTTGAGAATTGTATAGGCTATAATATACACACGAACTTTGCTCAATATAAGCTGAGTGAATAGCATGTTAAAAGACGAAGAGGGAATTGAATAATGCGTTTATCTCCGTAGTGTGCCAGTGCAGGTTATGAGATAAATATTGAAGTGTATGAACAACCATGGTGATAGAAATATGAAGTTACACCTAATATTTAATTTTTATATGACCATGCTTGTGTAATGTTTTAGTGGTTTTTTAGTGATCTGCTGGTTCCATTTTGGGAGTCTGGGGTGCGTACGCACCCATCGCACTCCCCCTACCTACGGGCTGCTACAAATAATGTTTATTAAAAATGACTTAAAAATTGATTTTCTGTTTCGCTTATTTTTTTCGGGCAAAACTTGCTAGCTTCCCACGGAAAAACTCGGGCCCCTACGCCTATGAAGATAGGAGTAGAATTTCGAATTCCATTTACGATGGTTGCTGCAGTTATAAAGAAATGGAAAGGCTTTGGAACAATCAAAACTCTACTAAGGTGTGGACAACCTTGCAAGATTTCAGAACATACAGCTAGACGGATTGAAAGAATGGCTGCTGCCAATTCATGAATGACTGCAGGTGATATTTCCCAAACATTAAGACTGTCTAAGATCGATGTCCATTCCTCTACTGTACATCGTACACTGAGAAAGAAACGTCTACATGGAAGAGTTGTACGAAGAAAACCTCTGTTTCGAAAAGCGCACAAGGAAACTCGTTTAAAGTACGCAAAGGATTATCAAAATAATGGATTTGCATTCTGGAAGAAAATTCTGTGGAACAGATGAGACTAAAATTGAATTATTCGGGAACGACGAGCAACGGTATATGCAGTATTCTGCATTCGAGGAAAAAATTCTTTCTTACAGTTAAATATGGTGATGGTAGTTTGCGTCTTTGGGGATGTTTTAGCGCTTCTTGTCCAGGAAAGCTCGTTGTCAGCAATGGAATCTTGAACTGAAAGAAATATTAAAAAATTTTAGGAGGAAATGTATTGCTTTCAGTTCGGAAGATGCGAATGGGCCGCATTTGGGTACTGCAACAAGAAAATGATCCAAAAATGACAGAACGAGCACCATGAAATAGCTTCAGCAAAAGAATTTCAAGCTTCTCGAGTGGCACAATCAAATATCAGATGTCAATTTAATCAAGAATTTATGGTTTGATTTGAAAAAAGCTATCCGCAAGAGAAACCCTTCGAATCTGAGTGAATTAATGACAATTTTCTTTAAAAGAATGGGCTAAAATTTCTACGGAAAGATGTCGAAACCTTGTAGAAAAATGCTCAAAACGAATCATTGAAGTCATTTAAACAAAAGGTGGACATACAAAGTACTAAATAATTTTGTAAGTAAATGTACGAGAACATTTTGCATTTAACTTTTTTATTTTCATCAAATTCTTTGATATTTTATCACTATATGTTGGAGTCGAACTAATTTTTTTATTTGTTAGTTTTTTCCAAACGAACGGTAAACTTTTCATCACTATCCTATACATGGTATAACAAATATTTCTCTGTATGAAAACTTGAGAGCGCCACTGTATTATATATATATATATATATATATATATATATATATATATATATATATATATATATATATATCGTAAAGAACGACGCTTGTATAGGAGAACATTCCGCACAAGATGAGAAGAGAGAACGAACAAATGAAAAAATGAGGTAACCACCCGGGAATCGAACCCGGGATCTTCCGATTGCCGGTCAGATATGATAACCACTACACCATGGTCCTCAGTCGATCAGAAGTCGTAATTCCTCTACATACGCGCAGAAACCAATGCCCCGAGGGGGCACCTCCCGCATGCCGTATCTATATATACATCTCAACTGCAAAGAACACGCAGTATAAATAACGTAAAGAACGACGCTTGTATAGGAGAACATTCCGCACAAGATGAGAAGAGAGAACGAACAAATGGTTTCTGCGCGTATGTAGAGGAATTACGACTTCTGATCGACTGAGGACCATGGTGTAGTGTTTATCATATCTGACCGGCAATCGGAAGATCCCGGGTTCGATTCCCGGGTGGTTACCTCATTTTTTCATTGGTTCGTTCTCTCTTCTCATCTTGTGCGGAATGTTCTCCTATACAAGCGTCGTTCTTTACGTTATTTATACTGCGTGTTCTTTGCAGTTGAAATGTGTATATATATATATATATATATATACACACAGTATATATATATATATATATATATAAGTGGTAGGAATCAAAATAAACAAATAATTTCGTACGAAATGGGTACAATAATTAATTTTGAACTGTGGTGTAAAACGAAGTAAAACGAATATCAACAAAAATGTTAATGATGTTCGAGGAGGGTTGAGAAAAATAGTGCTCATCCCGAAGAGTGAAAGACAAATAGCGCCTTTCGTTTCACAAACTTCAGGATCGGTTTGCTTTCCCTCAGAGTTCCCGAAATGCATTTAAACTTTGTTTCAGAAATTGTTTATCTTTTGCTTTAAACTTTATAACTTTAGGAACGAACAATTTTACGATTATTGAACGCATGACGAAGAAGTATATAACATAATTTGTTTCTGGGAATGGACATTTTCAAGTAACATATACTGTACCTGACTGAGGACAATCCTAGGTGAGCCCAGATGAAAATGAAGAGCCCCAAAAAGAATTTCTCGCCTTCACCAAGCCAACTCTACAGGTTGGGACAAAAGACTGACATCCTCGAAGTGAGAAATCGTCGCGCAAAATTACTACAAGGTTACAAAGTATATATATATATATATTAGGCCGGGTCGAAAATGGGAAATTTTTTTATTTCTTAAAAAGTACACTATGTGAGAAGTTTCATTTTATCATCTTAACAAAATATTAAAACATCAAGCATGTGCTAACCCTGCTACCCCTAGCACATACCCCCCATCCCTTTTTTACCCTCATATTTGCATATATTTAGATGGGAAAAAATGTTATTTCTTAAAAAGTACACTATGTGAGAAGGTTCTTTCTATCACTTTAACAAAATATTAAAAAATCAAGCATGTGCTACCCTACTACCCCTATCACATGCCCCTCCTCCTTTTTTTACCTTCATATTTGCATATGTTTAATGTTGTTATATGTTACATGATAAGTTGTTTCTTTAATGCTTAATATTTTTATGTTTCAGATAAATAGAAATAATTTTTCAGATAAATAGATATAATTTGCATTTGCTTTAATTATAATTTGAATTATCATAAATTATAAATTACATATAATTTCATTTTACTTCTGAATATAAACTATGACTACTAGAAGCAAGTCCTCAAATGCAGACTTTGGATATCCTACGGAATTCCCAGCAGCCATAACTCCTTCAAAAGCAGATGTTGTGAGACTACCTTTTTGTGCGCTGTCGTGAAGAAGCTAAATCAAAAGGATCAGCAACTGCTAATGATTGTTACAGGGTTGTTGTAAAAGATATTGAAGACATTTGGATGAAATTTTCTTTTCCTACGAATAACACCAAAGGTATCTATTTTAAAGTCAGACGACTAATAGAAGAAGCCTCAAAACTGAACAAGGTGCCGCTACATCGAAGAAATGAAAGTTTTGCCTTAAAAGTAGCTCAGTATGATGAAATGTTTGATATATCTTCTTGTGAATGCTGTGATAAGGGAATTGATAGGAAATCTTACAGGTGTAAGGATAAAATACCAATGGCAGAAAGGGAGTCTTTTGTGGGTCAAAAACAAAGAAAAAATCAGTTACGACAAAGTGATCGCATAGCTAGTTCAACAAAGAAGAGATCTTTAGCAAGAGCCCAAGAAGCACAAAACCGTCAACTAAAAGCACAAGAAGAAATGGCTGAAGCCACCAATGTTTTACCATAGGAATTTATAGAAATACCGAAGAAGACATAGATGTAGATTCAAAGAGTCAGGATGTAGATTATGAGGCCGATTTAGAGTTGACAGAATATTCAGAACAGGCACTCCTATAAAAACCTAGCATTAACAGCAGATAGTTATCGTGTAAGTTGTAGAGCTGCAGCTGTAATAGTCA
Organism: Bathynomus jamesi; assembly: GCA_023014485.1. Taxonomy (NCBI): domain Eukaryota; kingdom Metazoa; phylum Arthropoda; class Malacostraca; order Isopoda; family Cirolanidae; genus Bathynomus; species Bathynomus jamesi. Next base: position 1,457,102 of record JAJOZX010000124.1, on the reverse strand, counting down.
ATGCAGCTTTAAAAGATATGGGGATCCTTAACCACAGCAACATGCTTGACAGAAAGAAATTAGAAAGAGAAAGAAATCGCATGGATGAAACAAATACTTTTAGGTCTAAATCCGAAAATCTGAAGATGGAGTGCCTTGGATTTGATGGAAGGAAAGATAACACATTAACTTAAAGTGGAAAGATAAAAGAAGAACACTATGTTATTGTGAAAGAACCTGAAAGCATCTATGTAGACCATGTCACACCAAATAATGGAACTGCTTGCTGCATAGCAGAAGAGTTGATAACTATTATTACAGACTCGAACAGCACAGATACTATCAAAGCTTTACTGTGTGATGGTACTCCTGTAAATACAGGAAAAATTGGTGGAGCCATAAAACTGATTGAAATTCATCTTAACAGACCAGTGCAATGGTTGGTGTGCCTCTTGCATTTGAATGAGCTGCCTTTTATGCACGTCTACAAAGCCATTGATGGGAAAACAACAGGTCCAAATACTTTTGTGGGTTCAATTGGGAATAAACTGAAAACAGATTTAACAAACTTGGAGGTAGTCAAATACTCTCGCGTAAAGGGAAACATTAAAGAAATTCCAGCAAATGTTGTGAAGGAGCTAAGCAGTGATCAAATATATGTCTATGATATGTGACTGGCAGTGCAAACTGGAGACACTTCTCAAGATCTGTCCACTCGATCCCCAGATAGCCTTCACCATGCTCGCTGGCTAACTCTAGCCAACAGGGTCCTTCGATTATATATCTCAACGCCAAATCCCAATAAAAACCTTCAAGATATAGTCAAGATTATTATGCAGTTGTATGCCCCAGGGTGGTTTTGGATAAAATCTCATCCTAATGCAACTGATGGTGCAACTTTTGGCATTTAATGTACTTGCTTGGAATCTTAGATGAACAACAGAGATCAATCATAGAACCAGTATTAAAGAATAACGTCTAATTTGCCCACCCAGAAAATATACTCATACCAATGGTACTATAACTGACAAGAGATTAGAAATTAGGGAACAAGCTGTTCAAAAAATCATTCTTTCAAGAACAGGATTTTCAGGTACCAGAAACTTTGAGTTGCCTCGAACCCTCAATTTCCAATCTACTGACTACACCGAGATGATCTATTGGCAAAAAGAGATCATTACTCCTCCACCGCTGCTAAACAATTTTAGCGACGATGAGCTACTACAGGCTCGATGTAAGCAACTGGAGATAGCTTCTTTTCTATGCCACAGTTAAAGTGTGGAAAGGGCTGTGAACCTAGTAACAAAGGCATGTCAGGAAAGAATAGGATATGACAACCGTCAAAAGTTTATCTTAAACTCATTAGAATCAAGGCGAAACTGCCCAAGTTTGAATGGAAGGCCCAATGAAATGAGTAAGAAACATATGAAGTAAAATTTCTTAATGATATTGAAAATTTCTTCCCTTTTCATGTGATAAGGAACAATGAAAAAGTGAATTGAATTTTAGCACATTTATTATGCCTCTAATTTTTTCTTCTGAATATATTATTGTACTTAATTAATTTTCCTAATACTGTGCATTATTAAATAAAATATTATCCGTTAATAAAGATTTATGTCATCAAAAAACCTGAATGTAGAGTAAATCTCGTATAAATGGAATATTCTTCAATATAGGTCAAAAGGTGAAAAATTGTGCCACGTGTAGGAGGCTTTAAACAGGGAAAATAATTTATGAGGGGGGTTCATGTGTTCCATTCAAACCCCTCACAATATGTACCTTTTCAATATAAAATTTCGACCTGGCCTAATATATATATATTATATATATATATATATATATATATATATATATACATTTTAACTGCAAACACGCAGTATAATTAACGTAAAGAACGACGCTTGTGTAGGAGAATATTCAGCGCAAGATGAGGAGAGAGAACGAAACAAATGAAAAAATGAGGTAACCACCCGGGAATCGAACCCGGGATCTTCCGATTGCCGGTCAGATATGATAACCATTACACCACGGGCCTCACTCGAACAAATGCCGTAATTCTCCTACATACGTGCAGAAACCAATGCCCCAAGGGGGCACCTCCCGCACGCCGTAACATTATATACATTTTAACTGCAAACACGCAGTATAATTAACGTAAAGAACGACGCTTGTATAGGAGAATATTCCGCGCAAGATGAGGAGAGAGAACGAAACAAATGAAAAAAATGAGGTAACCACCCGGGAATCGAACCCGGGATCTTCCGATTGCCGGTCAGATATGATAACCATGGTTACCTCATCTGCTTTACAGATAGCTGGTGAGGGAAGCTATATTTTGGGACCTCTTTGCGAGTAACCCGTGCCCACGTTGGGCTTTCCATCATGAAAAAGAAAAAACTATAGTATTTATCATTTATCATTACTTATTCGAACTATAGTGGATGTAATTTCCCAGAAGAGTTCCTTGTTCTATGCACGGTCTGTGCTTAACATATAAGTTTTTCGGGGGACCATTCTGAGATTGTGTATATATATATATATATATATATATAAAGGGTACGATCGTAATTATATATAAATGAAGCTGTTCGAATCACGACTGTCTCTAGAGAAAGAAAGGACTTAAATATTGCACTTCATGTCACAAATCAAATGGAATAAAAAAATTTAAAATGGTGAGAAAGATTCTTTGAATTTTCATTGTCTGAGACACTTCCAACACTTTTGTAAATAAAAAAGTTAAAGTTAATTTAGGTTGTATCCAGTTAGGTTACGGTAATTTAGCTTAATTTAAATTATATTTGAATTGGTTAGACTAAGCCCATTTTCGTTACTCTAATTCAGATCATAGGTTGAATCAAATTTTTGTTAGGCTTTCAGCTAAAAGTTTTTGACGTACCGGAAATTTATGCTGTCGATTATATATATATATATATATATATATATATATATATATATATATATATATATATATATATATATATATATATATATATATATATATACGCTTTCAACTCCATATGTAATGAATGATTTTTCTGCGAAATGGAGAACTTTTGTAATGTTTTTTAGCAAATTGTTAATGAATTCCTCTTTTAATCTTACAGTGCATCATTTCCAGTGGTAAAGGATATTCTGAGCTGTAAGAGAGGTGTGTTTGTGTGTGCGTGTATGCCGTCTATTGTAACCGATTGTACACAAGTAACTTTGCTCCTTTGGCCATACACACCAAACAAAGGTTTGTCTACTAAACGTTCATAAACCTTTACGGAACGACCACTGTTTGGAAGGACGTAAACAACGAACGCTGAACACTCTTGGTAAAATAATAATGTTTCGGGTTGTTTAACTCCTGGAGGATAATTACGAAGGATAGATGACGGAAGGGACCTACAGTTGTACTCGCGATCCAAACCACGGGTCACTACATCATCTGAACGTAAAGAACGGTCATCCATCCAGCTACTGAACAGAATTAACTTTGCTTATTCTTGCTAATCTAATGGGAAGCGGTGTTGCGACGTGGTCACGACGTAACTCATCCTTTGATACTTCTTCTGATGTAAAAAAGGATAATTAAATTGATGTTCTGTTTTTTATTCATGCAGTAAAGCATTTATCTCCTTTCTTTGCGTCGGGGACAAATCAACGAAACTCATCGAAATATTTTGGATAAGGTAAAATGTCCATAAATTCTCGTGTAATAAACTATTCGTAAACCGCTAAAATTTATTTAGTTTTGGTACGTCTCCTCCTTTCTCTGAGGGTCATAAAATATTATTACCGAATTTACTAACTTGCCGCCAAATATAAAAGGTTCACCAATAAAAAGCAGCTCTGGTTTTGAAAGAGTTGCAATCTTTAGTTTATTGCGCTATATCAAAATACAAAGGCTAATGAATTGTAGTAACTTATAAAAAGGGTTGGGAAAACCAAAAACAAAAATATTTACAAAAAGCGGTATACAAACCGTTATAGGAGGCCATCAACCTATGCCCTAAGCCTAACTATAAACCAAAAACTGGCTACAGGATTTCAAATCCGACACACAAATTAGTCAAGTTCCCCGCTAAGTTGTCTCCTTAAAATGAAAAAAATATAAATTATTAAAAGTCTAAACCTATTAAAGTTGGCCTATAAAATAAACAAATGTATTCTTATCTATTACTAAGATATATTCAGTACATTTATTTTAATGCCCTCCCTTATATTCCATACACAGAGGGGCGCATTTACAGTGTGCGGGGCCTTGGGCAGACTATTTCTCGAGATGTATTATTTTAGTGTGTTAATAAATGACAATATTTTGTAATGCACATAACAGATATATTTTTTTAACACACACAAAACACACATGCGGAAGCCATTCGGTTTATTAATGTGATATTAAAGACTATGACTTAACTATGTACACATACAGTGTATACAGCTACACTAGTAGGCTACACAGTTGTAATGCACTTAATAAACATCTACACAGTTATTGTAATGCACTTATTAAACAGCTACACAGTTGTAATACACTTAATAAACAGCTAAACTGTACAACTTACTGTACTGTAGATAGAGTGTAGATTTGTAATGAATATTACATAGGACGCTTCCAGGCTTTTTGTTTGGAAAACTGCGTGATTGTGTCCTCGAAACTCACCGACTGCAACATCTCATGCTCTATAATCAACAGCGCCAGGGACGAAAGGCGCTCCTGGCTCATTGTGGAGCGAAGGTAATTTTTGATCAGTTTGAGTTTCGAGAATGAACGTTCACCAGAAAAGTTCGTGACAAACATACACAGGTATATTCTGATTACTATTTCCATGTTTGGGAATATTCCTTTCAGTTCGTTTGTGTTCATATGCTGATAAAATCTGTTGCACATGTCTTCACGTTCCGTCTGGGATTCTGTTTCACTTTCGGTAAGTTTCATTAGGGCAGCGAACTGCACAACTTCTGTTACCAGCTCTTTCTCCAGATCAGCCGGATAGCATTCTACTAGATGTTCAGCTGACCGTCGAAGACTGTCGATGTCCAGGACTAGAAGGAAATACAAAAATCCAAATCTTTTCTGCAGGACAGCGTACGCTTCTAGACGAGTGTTCAGAGTGGTACACAGTTTATCAATTTTCGGTAGAAATACAGTGGTCCGAAATGAATCTCTTGGTGTCAGGTTCGTATCTTCAGCAGTTCCGATTTCGTCATGATGGCGCTTTCTCTTCTTTGTGCGTTGAGTCGATGACCACACTTTCCGATGCCCTGGTCCTCGAATTCGTCAAATCTTGATCTGAGATCTTCAAGAAATTGCAGTAGTGATTTCAGCAAGAGGGTGGCTGAGTGTAACGACATTCCTTGTTTTTGCAGAGATGCATTCGTTTTTTGAAGTCGTTCGAGAATAGTGTTCCATAAAACCAATAAAATGACGGTTTCGAGTTGTTGAAGCTGTTTAGACAATCCCCTGGCTTCGATCCTGGCTTCCGCAGTTTGGCTGGTATCTGCTGCTAGCTCATCCAGTACCACGATATTCTCGGCGTAGCCTTCGGTTAAAGATTGGACGGCATCTGATCTGGCTGACCAGCGGGTATCGGAGAGACCTTTGTCGACCTTTAGTTTCTCACTACGGGAACTACTATCGGGAACCTCTACATGTTGACGCCATCGGTATGTCGAGGAGACGAGAAACGTGTAGACATTCTGAATGAGCATAAACAATTCAACGGCTGCTGTGCAACTGTCCACTGCTGATTTACCCACAAGATTTAGTGAGTGGCACATGCATGGCACAAACTCAGCATACGGAGATTTTGACTTGATGTGGCTCTTTACGCCGTTGTATTTCCCTGCCATATTGCTTGCGTTATCATAAGACTATCCTCTGCAGTCTCCAATTCGAATGCCATACGTCTCCAGAAAGTTGAGGACCACGTCGGCGATTCCTTTCCCTGTATGTGTTCATAGGTATGAACTGTAGAAATCGCTCGACGAACCCAGACTCAACCACATATCGGACGGTGAAGCACAGTTGATCGGTGTGGGAAACATCAGGCGTAGAGTCGACGGATAGAGAGTAGTATTTTGACTGCTGGATTTCCCAGATAATCGTCTGAAGTACTTTATCGGCCATCAACAGTATGAGTTCCTCGCAAATGAAATGAGAGAGATACGAGGTGTGTCCGCCACCTTTGTTGGCATGCTCGCTTATATGCGCAGCTATAAAACTGTCATACTTACTTAAAAGTTCCAAAATTCTGTAATAGTTGCCGTTGTTTGGTGAACCGAAACGAGAGTCGTGTCCACGAATTGCTAGTCCTCGTGACGTGATATACTTGATAACGTCGACACAGCGCCGCAAAACTTCCTGCCAGTAGTTGCACTCCTTTTCAAACTGGTTCACCAGTTTCGAATCAACACGGCCGGAGACAGACTTTCTAACCAACAAATATCTCATCGACTCCATATGTTGCTCACATTTTCCGTGTGCTTCGACCGATTGTCTACCATGCTTCCAGTCGTTGAACCCGATTGTGAACTTGCTGTCCGCCCTCGATATTAATTTACAGACAAAACAGTAAACACAGCCTGTGGACTCAGAATAGCACAGCCATGACACCTTAGTCCTCTCATTCGTCAGGCTATGTTTCTTAACAAATAATGTCCTCGTACATCGGCGTGTTGTACCACTTTCAGTAGTTGAAGAGTTACTGAAGTCGCTGTCATAATTTCGGCAATCTGATGTTCCCCGCTCTATCCAGAACTCTCTAAAGTCATCGGTCAGCACTTGTGGCCACAAACTAATGTCATTAATTGCATGTCCTGAAGCTGGTGGGCTTGCTGAACGCACTGACGTAGACGGGTCTTCTGAAGACGCAGCTGCTGATGTAGCGGAGGCAACTGGTGGGCCTGCTGAAGGGGCTGACGTAGACGAGTCTCCTGAAAATGCAGCTGCTGAAGTAGTGGAGGCAGCTGCTGGGCTTGCTGAACGCACTGACGTAGACTCGTCTTCTGAAAACGCAGCTGCTGAAGTAGCGGAGGCAGCTGGTGGGCCTGCTGAAGGGGCTGACTTAGTTGCTGGTGATTTAATCCAATTAGTCAGTTTCGGCGCCGTCGCAAGAAACTTCTCTACGCTTCTTATCCTTACGCTTTTCACTACCGGGTTTATATTTCCTCCTTCGATCCCGGTCACGGCTCGTTTTCATGTTGTACGTATTACAATGCCAACAATAAGAACATAAATCATGAATTTGCAACAGAAACAACAAGAAGTAAGTTAGTAACAACATTAGAAATTAGTAACACTAACAAGAACAACAAATTAAACACCATCAAAGCGGATATTAGAATGCCTGATGCCATGCCGCCTGCCGGAAAAAGTAAAACTCGTCGCAGATGGCAAATACGTGACGTTTAATTTTTTTCAATTGAAATTTGCGGGGCCCATCGGGCGCGGGGCCCATCGGGCGCGGGGCCTTGGACACTTGCCCGGTGCGCCACCCCCTAAATGCGGCCCTGCAATGGCCTGCATACACATATAATATTCATTCAGCCGAAGAGGCAAACTTTTCCCTCGTATTGCTTCAACGAGTCTTATTCACAATTTATGCAAGTTGAACGACACAAAATGTTTTTATTTTACTCTTACATTCCTGAAACACGATAATTTTAAATGTTAATTAGGACCCAGTTCACCTTAACAGTGAGGAAAAAGTAAAGATTACATTTGGCTCGTGCCGGGGCTCCATTGATGGGGAATATCTGTGGCATGTATGTATAACGTTTTTTTTTGCATTGTCACTTCAACACAAACAAACACACTCACATTTTATATATATATATATATATATATATATATATATATATATATATATATATATATATATATATATATATATATATGCATGTGCGTGCGTATATAAAATATTGTAATAAATTTAAACATTTCTTATGCTAACCGTTTTGAAAAACTAATTTTCAGAATAGAAATTTCCTTTTATCTGGTCACTTCCTTAAAATCGTCTGTATACATATGGTAATTCAGAAAATCAAGTTGTTTCAGCTGTTTAACTACAACGCTATTCAGAATTAAAATAAGGTAATGCTTGTAAAGCTGGAACACCTCCAAGAATTAGAGAATTAACAGCTAAAATGATCAGAAAGGAGGATGAAGGTCAGATTTCGGTATCATTCTCATCTGTAATACACCACTTCAGGAATGGCTTAAGGTCCTGACGGGATGTCATGGCATGCTTAATTTCTGTACGGATTGTCAGTTGTGGAACAGAAAAATGTGAGAGTGGGTTACTGTTTATTCGTCTTGCTCAAGACTATTTGTTACATGATAACTGTACAGTTAAGCCGATATTGCAGAGCTATTTCTTTTGTTGTTTAGTAAATTGAATAAATTATAAACACGCTTATATTTTAGCTTATTTCATGCGCAGGGCCACAAGTTAGTAATGTAATTAATAGTTCTTGATTTAAAGGTAACATTTAATGCGTCGATTATCTCTCATTTCTGTCTGATGGACACAGTTCACATCGACACGTGAATGCCATATCTCAAATACTGTACTTAGTAATGCTGCAGTAAAAGAGTCGGAAGCGATACCTCAACTGATGCAAAACCGACGCCAAACGGAAGAAAGATTAAATTAATCGCTTGTTTTGATTTCCAAAATCATTCTTCATCGGCTGTGGTATGTGTATAACCACAATTTGTAGACTTTTACTTCGTATTTCACTCGTTGTGGTATCTCTTGTAAGTTAATTCAGACTAATTCAGTTTAATAACATATATATATATATATACAGGGTGGGGCACGGGAACCAAGTGTTTTTGGAATAATCAGGAAAATGATATTTATTTTTGTAAAGAAAATATATTGGTAGAACAACATTCGTAAGAACATAGCATTTCATGTCATAATAATCATGTACCGAAAATTATATCTGGCATATGATGTCCTTGGCCGTCGACGCATTGTTGAAGGCGTTTACGAAAATTGGCCTCCACTCTTCCCAGCAGGTCTCTGTTGATTTGGATGATTTGTTGACGGATCGCTTCCTTCAATGCATCTAATGTACGGGGCTTGTCCTCGTAGACACGTGACTTGAGGTACCCCCATAGAAAGAAGTCACATGTGGACAAGTCAGGGGACCGAGGGGGCCATGCAATGTCACCAAATCTCGAAATGAGATGGTTGGGAAACAGGGGGCGAAGAACAACAATTGACGCTCTGGCGGTGTGTGGCGTGGCCCCATCTTGCTGAAACCACAAATGTCGACGAGCAATACGCCTTCTTCGTAACTCAGGGATGAAAAAGGTGTTCACCATCTCAATGTAACGCCCAGATGTTATGGTAACGGTAACCCCATTTTGTTCGAAGAAATAGGGACCGATGACGCCAAACTTTCCCACCGCGCACCAAACTGTAACCTTAGGGCTATGCAGCGGTTTTTCATGGAGTTGTCGCGGATTTTCAGCAGCCCAATACCGACAGTTTTGATTGTTGACGGCCCCATTAAGGTGGAAATGGGCTTCATCACTCATTACCACCATCATGTTTTCATTCTGCTCATAAAGTGCAAGCATTTCCTGTGCAAAATTCAGTCGTTGGGGGCAATCGTTTACATTCAATTCCTGCACCATCGCTAACTTGTATGGGTGAAAATGTAATTCTTCATGCAAAATCCGTCTAACAGTACGATTGCTGATTCCGAGTGCAGCTGAATGTCTCCGAGCAGAGCGGCCTGGGCTTTGCAACATCGCTTGTCTGACCCTTTCAACGTTCTCTGGAGTACGCACAGTGCGTTGCGGCCCCTTCGGTTTTGTTTTCATTATTGAGCCTCCTGTTCGAAGATTGTTAACCCAACGTAAGATTGTGTCACGAGCGGGAACAGAGTCATTTCGATGAATGTTGAATCTGCGGCGAAACGCACGCTGAACTGCTGTCACTGACTCGCCACTCCTAACAAAATGATCATACGCGAACATGCGGTGTTCTAACGTCCACTGCTCCATGATGGCACCTGAAAGATAAAGGTGAGTGTTAGTTAAAGTTAAATGCTATGAACCCAGGAATGGAATGCTACCTACCGCACCCCCCTCCCATTCCTAATGGCCGATTACTAGCTATTCAAAAAACACTTGATTCCCGTGCCCCACCCTGTATATATATATATATATATATATATATATATATATATATATATATTTTTAATATTTAGGAGAAATCCAATGACAAGGAGAAATGTAAATGCCATGAAAAGTCTTCTTTATTGCGCAACGTTTCGAGCCCAGGTGTCTCCTTGGGAATTACATCGGCAGCACTGTTCGCTCTCTCAGGGCTAGATTTTATTCGCATATGGGAATAAGTGGCCGAACAGGTAAAATTTTAAAAACTAAGGAAGCCTCGAGTATTCGTGAACATAGCATTAAATGCAAAATTGATGTCACTTTAGACAATTTTAAAATTCTTGGTTGTAATACTTGTCCCAACTCACTAAGAATTTTAGAATCCCTTTTCATTAAAGCATTGTCCCCTAGTCTGAATGTTGACTCATCGTCCGTCCCTCTCAATTTGCTATGATCCCTCCTCCTTCCCCAATTCCTTATAATCCCTCCTTCCCCTATCTCCTCGCCATCCTTCGTTCCCGTTTCCTCTGCTCAAATTAGTCGGCCTCGGATACTGCTGTGTAAGGTAGATAGCTCCATTGTTCCAGTGTACTATTGGTAATTTTTCCAGTGTATTAATTTCACATTTACTACATGTATTTAAAAATAACTTCTTAATTTTTATATGTAAATCTGTATAACTTAGAATTTAACCCTCTTTTCTCAGTCTTTTAAAATTTGTCTTTACGAATAGGTTATAGAAATTTCTGTTTGTTTTTCATTCAATATTGATTTTAATTTCACATTGTTATTAAACAGCCTGAAGATGAGCGTATTGCTCGAAACGTTGCGCAATAAAGAAGACTTTTCATGGCATTTACATTTCTCCTTGTCATTGGATTTCTCCTAAATATTAAATTGAAGCTCTGTAGAAGCAACCCGCATAATTATATATATTCAAGGTATGGACAAGATGGCCTCAGGGCTTATCGCCATGTTTGGAAGACTTCACGAAAGTTTCTCAAGTCAAACTGGACTGTTATTTTCTTGAAATGTGTCGGACTTGCAGGATTTTCCCGAAATTTGTTTACTTCAAACTCTACCGTGATAATCTATATGACTCTGAATTTTATCAATCGTCCCTGGAATATTTATTAAATAATGAAATTAATTATAAAATCAAAATATCAGATTCGCATAACAAGTCTCTTGGGCATTATATAACTACTCTTAAAATACCTTGTCGTTGTTGGACTATTTATTAATAATTTCTCTTGTACAACGTGAACTAGAAAAATTTCACTCTACCATCTTGGAAACACATGAACGTAAGTTAAAGGCTTTGGGAATGAATTCACCAAATTTTTTCAATTCAGAGAAGGTAATTTCGAATCTTTCTAGTTACACACTCTCCCCTCGGGAAAAGTTTTTACTGTCACTTGGTTTGCAATTTAAGCTTCCGTTGTTTCAAATATATAAGCCCTCGTTTTTTCTTTACTTTGAAAAATTTTTCAATGGCTTGAAAAATGTTCCCCATGTGGGGGATTTCAATAATCTCAAATGTCAGTTCTCAAATTTAACTCAAGAATTTTTTCTTAAACTTAGAAATCTTAAATTTCAATCTTTCATATTTAGGAAGAGTGATTTGCAGTGTATTAAGAATTTGGCAAAGAACCAGGAGATTGTTGTGACTAGACCAGACAAGGGTAACGGAGTGGTTATTTTGAATAAATCGGACTACATAAACAAAACTAATGAAATCCTACGTGATCTTACTAAATTCAAACAAATTCTAGAACCTGTAAATAAAGTCATTGTAAGGTTAGAAGACCAGGTTAATAGATTTCTGTCACGACTAAAGTCCTTAAAGATAATAAAAAATGATACTTACTCTCAGTTGTTCGCATCTGGTGCTAATCTTGCTCAATTATACTGTCTGCCTAAAATCCATAAAGCTGGAACACCTCTCCGTCCTATTTTAGCTTCGTATAACTTACCCACCTTTCAATTGGCAAAATTTGTTGTTCGTCTCCTGTCCCCCTTTGCGAAAAATGTTTACACTATAAATAACTCGTTTGAATTCCAAAAAGAACTCCTGGGTAAAAACTTCGATTCAAAAAGTTTTTTGTCAGTTTTGATGTAAAGTCACTTTTCACAAATGTACCTGTATCTGAAACTATTGCCATTATTTTAGATAGGGTTTTTAGCTCAGTTGATAATTTTCATGGTTTTTCATTGTCTCATTTGAAGGAACTTTTAGAATTGGTCTTCAAACAATGCTATTTCACTTTCAACAATAAGGTTTACCAACAAATTGATGGGGTAGGGATGGGATCACCAGTCGGACCGTTAGCAGCTGACTTTTTTATGACTCATTTAGAAAGTGTAATTTTTAGACAATCTCCCACTCATCTCAAGCCAATTTTCTATCGACGCTTCGTTGATGATTCGATAGCAGTCTTTGATAATGCGGTACAAGCGCAACAATTCTTTAACTTCCTAAATTCTTTGCACCCCAATATAACGTATACAATGGAAACTGAGCAAAATGGCTCCCTCCCCTTCTTAGATCTTTTAATTTCGAAAAACGGTGATTCTATTACTACATCAGTTTATAGGAAACCCACTTTCACTGGTTTGGGCATGAATTTTTTTAGTTTTACTGATTTCAACTATAAGATGTCTTGTATTAAAACTCTCCTGTTCAGAGGATATAATTTGACCTCTAATTTTACCTTACTTAATGATGAATTTAATAATCTAAGATCATACTTTACTAATAATAGTTTTCCTGTTCAATATGTAGACAAACTAATTAGATCCTTCTTAAATAATGTTTATAGCCCTCAACTTCCATGTATTACAGTGCCGAAGGATATAAAATATTTCTTGGTACCTGAAATGGGTCCCTTGAATAAGGAATTTAAGCTTAAATTTACAAAATTGTTAAGGAAATTTTTTTATCATACTGATTTCCGCATCATATTTATTAATAAAACGTCTTTAGGTAGCTTTTTCTCAGCGAAGGATCGAACCCCTGACTCGTTGCGTAGCGGTGTTGTATATTTATTTACCTGCCCCAGGTGTCTCCTTGGGAATTACATCGGCAGCACTGTTCGCTCTCTCAGGGCTAGATTTTATTCGCATATGGGAATAAGTGGCCGAACAGGTAAAATTTTAAAAACTAAGGAAGCCTCGAGTATTCGTGAACATAGCATTAAATGCAAAATTGATGTCACTTTAGACAATTTTAAAATTCTTGGTTGTAATACTTGTCCCAACTCACTAAGAATTTTAGAATCCCTTTTCATTAAAGCATTGTCCCCTAGTCTGAATGTTGACTCATCGTCCGTCCCTCTCAATTTGCTATGATCCCTCCTCCTTCCCCAATTCCTTATAATCCCTCCTTCCCCTATCTCCCTCGCCATCCTTCGTTCCCGTTTCCTCTGCTCAAATTAGTCGGCCTCGGATACTGCTGTGTAAGGTAGATAGCTCCATTGTTCCAGTGTACTATTGGTAATTTTTCCAGTGTATTAATTTCACATTTACTACATGTATTTAAAAATAACTTCTTAATTTTTATATGTAAATCTGTATAACTTAGAATTTAACCCTCTTTTCTCAGTCTTTTAAAATTTGTCTTTACGAATAGGTTATAGAAATTTTCTGTTTGTTTTTCATTCAATATTGATTTTAATTTCACATTGTTATTAAACAGCCTGAAGATGAGCGTATTGCTCGAAACGTTGCGCAATAAAGAAGACTTTTCATGGCATTTACATTTCTCCTTGTCATTGGATTTCTCCTAAATATTAAATTGAAGCTCTGTAGAAGCAACCCGCATAATTATATATATATATATATATATATTTGTATGGTAAGAATTGAACCATCAAGAAGTTTCGGTCTGACCCACTAGAAATGTGACATTGCTTGTAAAAACGCTGATTATGAAGTTTCATGAGAAAATATTAATATGTAGAGGTCGCTCAAGGCCATTAAAAGTTAGATGACGCGTCGTTAATTGTCCGAAATTGAAATCCGCTTCCTATCTATGCCGCACCCCAATTTCATTTCAGTCGCCTTAATGGTAGGATGTGTTTGCATTAGTGTGTTATTTTAGTCTTTTAGTCCTCCCTGATATAAAAAATCGCATGGTCATATCTATGACTAGTGTTGATGGACAAGAGAACCCTCCAAAGCGTGTGGTTGTTGACCTGGATACTGTGAAAGAAAAAACTTGGAAAACTTTGTAACAAAAAACACAAAATCATTGTTCACGAAGCTCAACCTCCCAGATGAATTCTTGGAGAAAACTGCTGAGCAATGGGAAGAGGATACCCATTACCAGACGGCGAAAGAGACTGTAAAAACTCTAACTAGTCCAGGCAATCTAGAGCAAAAATAGCTTCAACCTGGGCAAAATTGCTTCAGAAGCTTTCTAAACTGTTTCCAGCTCAGGAACCATTGCAGAATAACATATCCAAAATCCGACAAAATTGGACCCCGGGAACACCCCCAAAAATGAAATTCAAAATGGCGGACTGGCAGTTTCCTACGAAATACAATAAATTTTAATTTCGCTTTGTAGAGAGAGTTATGACGTTTTTCTTGATCAGTAAAATGTTTTAAAACACATTTTCGTTTCTAAATTAACCTATATGACACTAAAAATTGTATTAGGCGGCTAGTATTAAACTATGACGTCACGTAATGTAAATAAAATATACTGTAAGGAGTGTATGTGAGAATGGACATTGCTACATCTTTATAAACTTATATTATATACAACTCTTTAATTCCTACTACCCACTATCAAATCTGCGTATTTGTGCTTGTCATTTTCTTTAAAACTGTTATTATGTACTCCTTTTAAATACTGCAACACAGTTTATTAATTTGTGTTTTCTGTTTCAGACTGACTCGGTGTACGGCTGACTCGGTGTGCGTCCGCCTTCAAGAATGCAGACCCCTGAAGAATTGTGCGTGATTTGTAAGGAGAAATTGGACAGCGGACAGGAAGTGGTTCATATCTCGCAAAAAGGAGCAGATGGTATAAATGCATCCAGCCGCAGCCGTGGAAGCGATGTTGTTGCAACAGCTGGAATAAGTGTTCACGTTGTATGTAGGAAAAGGTTTACGGATAAAAAGACCATTGAAATAAAGAAGCGATAGACCGCAGCCGAGGCAATACCAAGGAAAAGTGCTCGTTTTCATGAATACGCATTTTCCAGTGCTACTCACTGTTTGTTTTGTGATACCTTTGTGGACTTTTTTTCCAAACACAAACCAAAATCAGAGCATGTCAAAATAAGAACTACAGAGTTCTCCGAAACCATAAAAAGGTGCTGTGAAAGCCGCTGCGATGAATGGTCGTTTAATGTAAAAGGCCGTCTGGAGTATTATCTTCGTGATCTTCCTGCTGCAGATTGTGTCTACCATCACACCTGCAGCGTAAATTTTCGAAGTGGAAAAAACATTCCTCGCGCATACTCCTCCGACGATCATGATTCGAAGAAAGGGAGACCAACTAATGAAGAGCAACACCAAGCATTCCTTCAGACCTGTGCTTACCTGGAAGAGAATGATGATGAACAACTGTTGATTGGAGACCTAATTTTCAAAATGGAGGAATATCTTCAAGGAAGTCAGAGCTCTGTCTACGAACGCAGGCACATGAAGAGAAAGCTTTTAGAACGTTACGGAGACAAGATCATAATATCAGGTGAAAGTGGGAAGGCAGATGTAGTAACACTACGAGAGACAGCTAATGAAATTCTTATAGATTATCACAAAAAGTCGAAAGAATGTGATATAGATATAGAGCTACAGAAGATTTACCTAGTAGAAGCTGCTGCAAAAATAATCAGAAGTGATATCAAGTCTGCCGACTCGCCTAGAAAAGATGTGTATCCATCTCCAAATGACATCACTGCAGAAAGTGCTCTTGATTACATTCCCAACAGTCTGAAATTGCTATTATCAAAAGCATTTGCGGGACAGGATGCTTCAAGAAAAATAGGTGCAATTGGGCAGAGCATTATGCAAGCAACCCGTCCTAGAGGATTACTATGTTCACTACAGATCGGTTTGTCGGTTCAGCTACACCACAACTTTAGGTCAAGGTACCTTATTGACGTTCTCCATCAGCTGGGTTACTGTTCGTCGTATGCAGAAGTAACAAGATTCGAAAGAAACGCGGCGCTGGCAAGTGGGTCTGGCTCTTTTACTGTTGATGAAAACACTGCAGTCCTTCTAGCAGCAGATAACGTCGATCATGATGTCTGCACTTTGGATGGGAAGAATACCTTTCATGGAATGGGTATGATTGCCGCAATAACTCCGAAGATCAAGATCCACCCTTTTATTCACAGGCGTAATGTTGGTGACAATGACATTAAGAAGATTGCAACCGTTGACATTAGGGAATATAGACACGCGAGAAGCATGTTGAGGGACATCTCATTCCGCGAACTTCCAGTACCCACTGCCACCATAAGTCGACTTAGTCTTCTCTGGCAGATATCTTCAGCAGAAAGATCAGGTCCAAGTTGGTCCGGAACAATGCAGGCAATTCACGGTGGATCAAGTGTCTCACATCCAGGTGTGGCGTCGATCACGTTCCTTCCCATCATAGATATGTCGCCAACTGACATGACCTGCATATTTTCGACATTACTATATTTGAGCAAGATAGCACGCGATCAAAAAGTCCCATGCATTATTACCTTTGATCAGCCTTTGTTCTGGAAAGCTTCCCAAATCATCAATGAACAGAGAGACCTGCAGGACATTGTTTTAATGCTGGGATCATTTCACACTCTGATGAATCTTTTGGGAGCAGTCGGTACTCTTATGAATGGTTCAGGATTGTCTGAAGTACTTCAAGAAATATACGGACGAAATGCCGTGCAACACATGATGTCTGGAAAAGCTGTTTCAAGAGCGATACGTGGTTATATGATAGTAGATGCAGCTCTTAGTATCTTACTAGTCGCAGACGTTTTCCCTCGTAATGAAGATGGAACTCCTCATGACCTCCATAAGGAAGCTTGTGACCTGCTCGACGATGTTATGACCGCCAAACAATCAGTTGAGGATGTGGAATCTTCGAATGCATTGTCTCAGATTGCTACCACTTTGGATGCGAAGAAAACTGACCTACAATCTACTTCGCAAACAAGTCAACTCTGGTTGGAATATCAGCGAATGATCAACATTACACGTTCCTTGATAACAGCAGACAGAACCGGCTCGTGGGATTTGCACTTGCAAGCTATGCTGGAGACCATCCCCATAATTGCAGCAGCCGGACATCACAATTACCTGAAATCGATATACCTGTACCTGCAGAAAATGTTAAGTTTGCCTTCTGAAAATCCAGCCGTTAACAAAATGTTCCAGGAAGGTAAGTTTGTGGTAAGAAGAAGCGACAGATTATGGGCCAGACTCGGCACAGACCTGGTGATAGAACAAGTACTAATGCGTTCCCTGAAAAGCAGAGGCGGACTGACACGCGGAAGTGGATTTACAGACATCCAAAGGACAACGTGGCTCTTTTCTATGCCTCTGTGTTCCACTTATAACTTAGCAATGCAGGAATACACCAGAGTTTTGTTGGAAAGTAGTGAACAGCACAAGGAAATGAGGGGAAGTAGACAAATCAGGGACAGTAATGACATGAAGAAAGTACTTGAACGTCTGGAATCCTTATCCCCATCCATTCTACCTCGGGTCTCTGCAACATTGTAACAGGGCTAACTGCTGATCCTGGAGTTAACGTTCATCAATTGCATTCAATCGGTACGAACATTGTCGTAAAAATGATTGGGAAACAAGCCTTTATTGTTGAATTATTTAAAACATTACAACTGAAAGAAAAAGCATCAAATGTATCTCTATAAATAAAAGCGTAAATTATATATATTTTTTTTTTCGTAGGAAACATCCAGTCCGCCATTTTGAATTTCATTTTTGGGGGTGTTCCCGGGGTCCAATTTTGTCGGATTTTGGATATGTTATTCGGCAATGGTTCCTGAGCTGGAAACAGTTTAGAAAGCTTCTGAAGCAATTTTGCCCAGGTCTAACTACAAATTGCCTGGACTAAACTGTAACAAGTGACTTCGCTGAATGTGGAGTTGCTCTCATCCAGGATTTTTCTGGATACCTAACCAAATATGAAGAACTCCAGTTTCTTCTCCAGGTTGTTGAAGACCATCGCAAGCATTGGACATGGGGACAAAAGCATACCTTGAGTGGAAATAATGATTAATCATAATAATTACGCTACTGTCTGATGTTAATGTATTTTATCTTAATATTATGATAATGTCTTGTGCACTTCCTGCTAATGTAGGAACATAATAAATTGTTTAAATACACTTGAAAATTGTTTATATTCACACTTTCTTAGAATCTCGTATCCAATACTTCGAAGCCTTTGAGCGACCTCTAAATATTAAAATATCTCAATAAAACTTTGTACACAGTGTTTTTTACATCATATGGCATACTTTGATGGGGTCAGAGCACGGAAACTTAAAAGTTGAAAAATAAGTGACGCCCTAAATTATATATATATATATATATATATATTTTTTTTTTCCCGTTCCGTATGAAGAGTCTTAGGTTTTAAATATATACGCTCGTATTACACAAGAAAAGGAATTTTCAGCATTTTATAGTTAGTCCCAAAAGGGCTCATTATAGGCAGGTTTTATCTAAAACAACACCTAAATCATTCTTACGGGTAGGAGGCGTAACACCGCTTGCTGTCTACGTAAATGATCTCCTCTATTTATGAGAATACTGTTGCCCTTTTTCTATTAAGTTAATAACGAGTGATGTATCTGTACACTGTATATGCTCATATATATATATATATATATATATATATATATATATATATATATATATATATATATTATTATATACGAACCATCTATACATATGTTTATGTATGCAGGTATAAACTGCTACAGATGCATGCAAATATATTGTCTGCAAGTTAATATGATGTTGCTCTGATAATTGCTTTTATGTATGAGACGCGTCAGGAGGGAATACATGAATATGTATGAATTGTTTAGAAATCTCAGAGATGAACGAAGATTTCAAAGAATTACACTCGTATATACTCGTAATTGGACACTGTGTATTTATAGAGCATATTTTTTTATAAATGAGTGTGTCTATTACAAGGAGTATGTTATTATTTATTTTTTTAATTAACTCCAATAGTAAGAAGGAGATTAGAAGTAAAGAAATGGATATTCCGCAGGTCTTTCTAAACCATGACCGGATTCTCAGTCAATAATAAATTAATTCAGCTGACAAGGAAATAAACATATGAAAAATACGATAAACTTAAAAAATTCAGCCACGCTTCATAATCTGACCAATAAAAAGAGTGGAAGGACAGCGTATTCGGCATCCAGTCACAGAAAATGAAAGGATATCTGAACATTGGAACAAGGTTATTTTCCCATCCAATTAAGCAGTTAAGAACTGTTGATGTAGTTTGAAATTTTCCTTAGATTTTATATAGATTTTACTTTGGCGAATTTCTTTCCGCAGTTGTACATATATAGAGGCCGAAGGGTAGGCCCACTATAATATGTAAAATAAAATGAAATGATATTGAGTGACCAGTTTGACCTTTCGGCTAAACAAATAATATTTAATAAAAAGATAGAAATGACTTTGTGGTTTTTCGTTTAAAAAGTCAAATAATAATTTGTTCACAGTGATTAACAATTATGTATACGGTAATTGTCCAATATCACAATAACTGATTATCACTGGTCAACAACATTTTGTCACAAGGGTTTTGATGGGTGTGTCTAAGTGTACTTTTTCAATGCTGAATCTAAATATGAATCAGATTTTTTCTATCAGGCTTAGTTTACTTGTGGACGCTATGTTCATTTTTTTCCTCATTTAGCATGATCACCGGATAAAAAATATAACATATTATTATAATTAAGAATATAACAATATTATAATATAAAACATTATAAAAATAATAAATATAAATAATATATTATATTAATTAATATAAACTATAATAATATATTAATATTAATATATATGTTTGTATTAATTTTTCTGTAAATTAGTACAATTTATTCCTTTGGGGAGAAGTTCTGATAATGCTGGCAGGATAAATTTGGTCGGAGCAGCAGACTGTGCAGGTTGAAACATGTTTGTACCTGTTCAGACATGAGCCTAGTTTCTGTGTGTAGAGCAGCTCCAAGTCATCTGCTTTAAATGTCAGTGTTAACAGCTGTGTCTGTTGCTTCTTGTTAATTTTACACCAGTGTTGTATTCATATAGATGTTTTTAATGCCGCGGAACTGTCTGAATCATCCTAATTCCTTTTGTTATGTATGGTGGTGATCTAACTTTAAAATCCCAGAAACGTAACTTACACCTTAGTAAAAAAAATGTCTATGAACTTTATTTCGGATGTAAAGTAGGCGATCAGGACAAGAGTTGGGGCCCCTCACATTTGTTGTGTGACATGTGTAGAGACTACTTACAGGATGGCTAAACGGTTCACGTCACATGCCATTTGCTATTCCAATGATTTGGAGAACACACGATCATACAACAGACTGCTATTTCTGCCTGGTAAATACAAAGGGGATCACTTCAAAAACAAAGAGCCTTATGAAATACCCTAATCTACTGTCTGCAATGAGACCAGTTCCCCACAGTGCTCAACTTCCAGTACCAATCCTCCTGAACATGTAAGTTTAAGTGATGAGGAATCAAACGTAGCTGTAGCATATCACGAGGAAAAAGATGAAGACATTTCTGATCCAACATTCCAGGCTACCTGTTCCTCCAATAAACCACATTTACTGTCACAAGGAATCTAAATGACCTAGTTCGTGATTTGAAATTATCTAAGAAGCAGGCTGAACTTTTAGGTTCAAGATTAAAGGTTGGAATCTACTGCAACGTGACACTAAAGTTTGTTTTTTTCCGCAGCCGCCATGATGAATTCAAAGAATGGTTCTCCCATGAAGATGGACTTGTGTTTTGTAAAGATGTTAATTCAGTCATGGGGGCTCTTGGTCATGAACATAACGTGGATGAGTGGCGATTGTTCATTGACTCCTCAAAAGTCAGCTTGAAAGCAGTCCTTCTTCACAACGGATATAAATTTCCTTCTGTACCTATTGCACATGCTGCAAACATGAAAGAGTCATACGACAACATGAAGTTGCTTTTAGAAAAGTTTCAGTATCAGAAATATAAGTGGAATATCTGTGGAGATCTGAAGGTCATTGCACTTTTGCTAGGGTTGCAGCTAGGTTACACCAAGTACTGTTGTTTTTTTATGTGAGTGGGACAGTAGGGACAAGCAAAATCACTACGTTAAGAAGGATTGGCCAAACGCACCTCACTTGTTCCAGGCAAGAAAATGTTGTGAATAGTTCACTTGTTGACCCTGAGAAAGTGTACCTTCCTCCTTTGCATATCAAGCTTGGACTTATGAAAAACTTTGTTAAAGCGATGGATAAAGCGCAAACAGGATTCACATACTTGAGAAATAAGTTTCCCCGGATCAGTGATGCCAAGATTAAAGAAGGCATTTTTATAGGCCCTCGGATCAGAGAATTGTTAAGAGATGAGAGATTTGAAGGAGAGTTGAATGAAGTTGAGAAAGCTGCGTGGCAGAGTTTCAAAAGTGTCTGCACAAATTTTTTGGGAAATCACAAGGCCGAAAACTATCCTGAAATAGTAGGAGATCTTCTTAAGTCTTACCAAGCAATGGGGTGCAATATGTCATTAAAGCAGGGCCGGATTAACCATTAAGCAAAATAAGCCCGTGCTTAGGGCATCAAGGGAAGGGGGGCACCACAGAAATTTTCCATTGTCGGATTTCTTATCACCACCTTTTACACAATTGTTGACAAACTTGAAACTGAGATGAGAAGAAGAGGAGAGATATACAAAGAAATAGCAGATATATTTTCTTTTCTAAGTGATGTGCCACATAATGTCACCACTTCATCATCTACTGAAATTGAAAGGTATTCTCAGGGTTGTAAAAAGATGATTGATGCTTACCCAGAGGACTTGAACACTAATTTCTCTGCTGAGCTTCAGCAGTTTCACTCATATGTGTGCCATAAGTTCAGTGCAAAAAAAATGTAAAAACAAGATTCAGTCATGCTGAACTTTATAAAATAATTGTAGAAGACAATATTGAGTGTGCCTTCCCAAATGTAGAAATTGCCTTTCGTATATTTTTAACATCAATGGTCACAAATTGCTCAGCTGAGCGTTCATTTTCTCAGTTGAAGTATATTAAAAATACCAACAGAACAACTATGCAACAAGGCAGGCTGGATGCCTTATCTCTACTAAGTATAGAAGCAGATGTGTTACGTAAGATTAGTTTTGAGGATCTGATCAAAGACTTTGCAATTAAAAAAAGTAGGAGAAAACTTTTCAAATATAAATGAAGTGGAAGTATACAAAAATAAACATTATTTTCCATCTTACTGTAAGTTTTGTTTCATTTCAAAAAATAAAATTTTATTTTATGGTTTATTTTTGTTTATATTTTGAATTACATATATATGGGGCACCAAAATCTTTTAAGTGCTTAGGGCCTCTAAAGGTCTTAATCCGGCCCTGCATTAAAGGTTCATTTCTTGGACTCTCACTTGGACTTTTTTCCGGAAAACCTGGGTGCGGTAAGCGACGAACATGGTGAGCGTTTTCATCAGGATATTTCTGCCATGGAAAACCGTTACCAAGGCAAATGGAGCCCCAGTATGCTGGCTGACTATTGCTGGACTCTTAAGAGAGACATGCCTGAGGCAAAGCACAGCAGAAAATCAAAACAAGCTACTTTTTAAACTACAGGTATGTTTTTTCGATCATATTTTAATAAGTATGTAACTATATGGGTTTTTAAAAATTAAATTGCATGTCACACAAAAACCAGACCTGATAGAGAAATTTTACAAACTTATTTGGATTCAGCACAGAAAATACTATAAGAATAAGGTATTTTCATTCTTGGGACACGAAAAAATTTTTTTTTTGTTGCCCAGTGTTATTTATTAACAATAAGAAGTAGTTGTTTTATACAGTATAAGAGTTAAAAGTTGCAATAGTGAAGAAACAATAAATTAGGTGATGAGATTTTTTTTATGCAGGAAAAAGGGACCAATCGCAAATGCCGCAAAAGCGCCTCCTCACCTCCACCATAGAAGAAGAAGAGAACTAAAATCAAGGTCCGTGGCTTTCGAGATACTGAGACACTCCGCGTTTGAAACATGGGAGGTCATAGACAGGAGGAAAGGGTTTAAACCCTAAATCCTGTTCCAAAACTGGATCCTATCTGCTTTGCAGATAGCTGGTGATGGAAGCTATATTTTTGGGGTTTCTTTGCGAGTGACCCGTTGCCCACGTCGGGCTAACATCATGAAAAAGAAAAACTATAGTGTTTGTCATTTACCATTACTTATTCGGACTATAGTGAATTTAATTTTCCCAGAAGAGTTCCTTGTTCCATGCACGGTCGGTCTGTATCATATATATATATATATATATACGTGTGTGTGTGTGTGTATATATATATATATATATGTGTGTGTGTGTGTGTGTGTGTGTGTAAACTCTTAAAGATTTAACCTAGTTTTCAAAAACGCTGTGATACTATCTATCATATGAAATCCATTAATGTCAAATAAATTTTTTATCTTGTTCATAACGAAGGTTTCTGCATATAAATTCTCATGTAAATCTTTTAGGTTGTAATTATCCTTAATAAAGTTGCAACATATTTATAACCTTCAAGTTAAAGGCTATTTATTAATATTGACTAGCAAAACAAATAGATATTTCTAGGAAAATATTAATGTTAAAAAATTATAAATGCCTGGTTCTGAATCCGTTTAAGTTCCGCCGTTATTAACACATTTCATAGAATTAAAACGATCTCTAATCACTGTAACAATTGCAAAAACTTCACTTTCGTTTTTTTATATCTACCCGAAGAGGATGCCAGTGGGCATCGAAACTGTTGTGGAAATAAACTCTGTCTATTAGAGTGGGTTTTTATTATCAGATCTCTAATCATTTTCATTACTATCATAAAACCTGCAGCGAGCGAATTCATGATGTATAATTACAAATTAAAACTTTTAAAAGTATCTTAACTTAAAATTTGTTATAAAATAACGGATATATAAATAAATGTCACGCGGAACTTTGAAAATCAGAATGACTCGCTAAATTGTACATTCTAATAAAAAGAGGTGAATTGAAATTTGCCACTACAAAACAAATTAATGAAATACATATTTGATGTATGGACAAAAAAAAAAAATACAATCATACAATCTTTCTTGACATCTTTGAATAGCAAGCAAAATTTAAGAAAATATTTTAATTTATATCCTTATCCATCCATTTTATGAACGTTTATATTAAACAAATTTTATCCGCTTGGGAAATAGATAAGTTACATTATGAAATATTAGTAGAAGCCGTGGTAAAAATAGTAGGCTTAAACAATCAACAGGGGCAATTTCATTTTCATTTTAATAATATTTCCCGGAATGAGCACATACACAAACCAACAAACATTATCCAATTTCAGCTTTATATATATATATATATATATATATATATATAGAGATCATTTTGAAGTGGCTCCAGAACCGTCGTGTCGCGCCGGTTTTGAAGTCCCGTGCCAAGTAATGGCTAGGGACCATCAAACTCTAGACTCTACCAACTCTACCCGGTTAGGTTAACTGAGTGCCCTATTAAGTCAACTGAGTGCCCGATTAAGTCAACTGTACGCCCTTGCCGACTGGTTAGGTTAAGTCATGGTATTTTCGTTAGTTTACTGTCAAACTAACGAAACTACCCCGACTTAACCTAACCAATCTTCAAGGGCGTACAGTTGCCAACCGCGCATTCAATAATTTTTCCGTAGGTTACCCTTGTTGATTGTTTAAGCGTGGTATTTTTACCACGGGCTTCCAAGAGTAATGTCTTATTTTTTATGTTATTTTTTTCCACTTTCAACTCTATTTTCTTAATATTATTTTTTATTTCTTTAAACTAAAATGTATTATTCTGAAATGTAATAAACATTAACTAAATAATAAAGCTTTTTTATTTTGTTTTTTCGCAGCCCGTCAAACCGATAAAAGCCTAATATATATATATATATATATATATATATATAATATATATATATATATGTGTGTGTGTGTGTGTGTGTGTGTGTGTGTGTACAGCGTGGTAAACAATGATTGCCCCTCCCGCCCCCCTGCACAGATGAAACTAATAGAGGTACAAACAAACTGATTGTTGCATCTTTTAGACAATTTAATTGTACGTCTAAAGAAAACCACTCAATAGTTGGTTATGCTTGGCAGACGACTTCAAGTCGACAAGGGTAGGAGGTGAGGAGAGATTCGAAAAAGTCAGTGTCGTACTCAAGATTTCGGAGGATTGTTTCGATGTGCTGCTCCATGGTCCGGCGGCAGAATCGGGTGGCTGGTGGTTCAGCAAGCATCAGGGATTCCACTCGGTCTTTCAGGATGGATCCTGAAAGATTTTGCCGCCGGACCATGGAGCAACACATCGAAACAACCCTCCGAAATCCTAAGTACGACACTGACCTTTTCGAGTCTCTCCTCACCTCCTACCCTTGCCGACTTGAAGCCGTCCGCCAAGCACAAGGAGGCAACACCAACTATTGAGTGGTTTTGTTTAGACGTAGAATTAAATTGTCTAAAAGATGCAACAATCAGTTTTTTTGTACCTCTATTAGTTTCATCTGTGCTGGGGGGGGGGCAATCATTGTTTGCCACCTCTTATATATATATATATATATATATAACGTAAAAACGACGCTTGTATAGGAGATATTCCGCGCAAGACGAGAGAGAGAGAACGAAACAAATGAAAAAATGAGGTTTCATTTGTTTCGTTCTCTCTCTCTCGTCTTGCGCGGAATATCTCCTATACAAGCGTCGTTCTTTACGTTATTTATACTGCGTGTTCTTTGCAGTTGAATGTATATATATATATATTATTCATCAATACATTTGTAGTTTAAGTGGAAGTATGAAAAGTTAAATATCTTTTCCCATAGAGCACCATTCCTCCTATACACCCATTTCAGCGTACAAGGAGCTCGCAGGAGCATTGCCAAGCAAATAGGGGATCGGAGTACTGACGACACTTCCGTACGTTATTCATCACCACTAAACGCAACACTGCCCCGTGTTAGTCTAGTCAAAGGAACATTCATATCTGTATTCAATTATTGCAATTTTCGTTAGTTTGTATTGCCGATACCTCCAGTTATTGTCAGTCCTGTGCATGATTTTGCAGGAGCAAGATGCACCGCAAGTTTATGTTTCCTTCCTAAGTCAGCACAAATTTACCTGTCTCAACCAGTCATACTCGTACCACCTCAGGTTTGCTCTACACAAACCGGAACAAACACCGCAAGTATCCGCAAACTGTCAGTATACAGGCCTGTATTTAGTTTAGAATAATATTATTTATGTACAGTACGAGTATCTGTACACTCAACACAGAAAAACGCTGTATTTGCAAACAAAAACGAGATAGAATTTAAAGAAGACTACTTTTCAAGGTGGAATAACCTCCCAAAGAACTAAATCCAGAATAAAATTTGGAAAACCTTTAATATCTTACGTCTTTTCCTTATTTTTTATTTATGTTTTCAATATTTGTCCAGTATACCACTTTATAATCCAGTTTAGTTTACTCGTCCTTGTTACTACAAGTACCATTGAGTTTTTTCCGCACCACTGTTCGTGTTATTACCGTTACCATCATAATAATTATTATTATTATCATTATTATTATTATTATTATTATTATTATTATCTTAATCATTATTGTTATTATCATTATCATTATTACCCTCATTAATATAGTTTTTATTCTTTTAATTATTAATTCCAGACAGAATATCCTTGTTATTCTCACTCAAGTTCGATCGGCGAATAAACTCCGTCCAGCGTCACGCGAACAAATAAGTGTCATGCGGACAAAAAAAGCGTCACGCCGAAAAATAAGCGTCACGCTAACAAAAATCTTACTCAGCTGAACAACATTTTGGCCGCATAAACTTTGCTCTAAACTTTTTTGTATTAAATAATTTGTTCGTTGTTTACATCAAATTATGCGCGACGACGTCCTCCATCTTTTGATGTAAAGCGCGTGTGGTGTAATTTCTTCTGAAAAAAGTTATAACCTTCAGAAGAGCGGTCCGCAAGTACTAGTCGGGGTGAAAGTCGGGATAGTGCGTGGACGATTACCCACATCTTCAAAACGCTTCCAGTGAGATCAGCGAAGTGGAGCGACATTGGGTCTGGTAATGTGTCCTAACTTTATACATCAAACTATAGATATTTATATACTGTTACAGCTAAATCACCTCATATTATACTGAATTCTAGATTTAACGTTAGTACTATTGTTCTATATGTCATACGCAAATACCAAACTCACCGACTTAGCGCCAAAAAAAAGGGGGAGTCAAAAGAAGAGAGAAAAACAAATATTTCCTTCACGAATGGTTTTCATTTGCTCTTGGAATTGTAAATTGTAAATTGTAAAAGCCGCAAAGAAACGGGATCAATATAATTTAGAAAATTCGGAGGGACAAACCTTATGTTGCCGACTGTGTATATATATATGTGTGTGTGTGTGTGTGTGTGTGTGTGTGTGTTGTGTGTACTGTATATAATAAAACTTACAGGAAAAAATAAAAAACTATTCCAAGGTCTTGAGCGTAATTAAAAACACCTCGTCATTTCTGACAAGGTGTTATTAATTACATGACAGGCCATGGAACTGTTTTTTATTTTTTCCATGTGGATTATCATTTATTAATTTCATGTGTTTAATTTTGAAATTCATCAGATATATATATATATATATACCTTGTTAAACTTGTTGCTGTTCCATGCGTTGGTCTCTCTTTACACGGAGGTCAAGCTGGTGGCCACGCCTCTAGGTCTGGCTTGGTGGAAGAGTGAGTTGCTTCCTTGCGCTCTCCACCGTACATAGCCAGGTACACCCGGCTCATCTGGTACCGTCCTGAGCCACGCATCTAGTCTTCTCTTGAAGACTTCAACTTTGACCCCTGTAACGTTTCTGAGGTCCTTTGGAAGCTGGTTGAAAAGTCTTGGCCCCATGACAACCAAGCTATTTTCCTTCACTGTTGAGGAGGTCCCTTGTCGGGCTTTTAATTTGGGAACACTACACATTCTGTCTTTCCTATTTTCCACTGTTGTTTGAGTGGTAATTGGGTTTAGTTTTAGGTTTGGTACCAGTTTTTCGATCATTTTCCATATGTAGATTATGGTGTACCTCTCTCTTATTCTTTCCAGGGAGTACAGATTTAGTTTACGGAGTCTTTCCCAGTAGTTGAGTTCTTTGCAGCTATCACTCTTGGCTGTGAAATGTCTTTGCGTTTGTTCTAGTTTATTAGTTTCTTCATTTTTAATGGGGACGCCAAAGCTGAGCAGTATTCAAGTTTTGGCATAATCAGTGTTTTTCAGCAGGGGAATCATTACTGTCTTGTCCCTTCTTTTGAACGTTCTTAGTACCTGTCCCGCGACTCTTTTTGCTTTATTTATCGCTATCTGATTTTGTGTTTCGAATTTGGCATCATCGGTCATTATTACCCCCAGGTCGATCGCTTTCGTGCTTCTCTGAATTTTCTGTTTATCTGGAGCATAATATGCAGTCTAAGTTCCTCTTTTCTACTATATCCCAAGAGCTGAAATTTCTCGGTGTTAAATGACATGTTGTTGTCTTCTGACCATTTGTATATTTTGTTGTTACTATACTGTTGCTGTTTACTCCGCTGTCTATGTCTGTTATCATGATAATAAACAGGAGTGGGGCCAGTACTCTCCCTTGTGGTACTGAGCTGCGTACTTCCTATTCTTATGATGATAATACCTTGAATTATGACGACCTGTAGACGTTCTCTGAGGAAATTGTAGATCCATTTTCCCACTTTGCCTGTTATTCACATATACTTCATTTTATGTGCTATTATACCGTGATCACATTTGTCGAAAGCTTTAGCAAAATCCGTGTATATGACATCATAGTTGTCATTGCCTTCCAGTGCATCTAGGATATTGTTGTAGTGTTCTATTAGATGTGATAGGCATGATCTACCTGATCGGAATCCGTGCTGATTTTCGTTGAATCTTTCCAGTGTCTCCAAGAAATCGTAAATTTTCTCTCTAACTATTCTTTTAAATACTTTGGTGAGGTGGGACGTCAATGACACTGGTCTATAGTTCTTTGCTTGAGCTCTGCCCCCTCCTTTATATATAGGGAGAATGTGTGCTCTTTTCAAGATGCTCGGTATTTCTCCAGTGTCTAGGGATCTTCTCCATATCCACTATAAAGGTGTAGCTATTTCATTTTTACAGTTTTTAATCAATAATGCGTTCAAATTGTCCGAACCTGCAGCTGAATGTGGTTTCATTTGTCCTACAGCTCTCGCTACATCTTCTGGGATAAAATCAAAGTCTGTTATACACTCTCCTTGCAATTTCTCTTCAAAGAATGCATCTATGTCAGGTAGCGCTTTGTCACATTTTGGGGTACTGAAAACTGATTCATATTGGGCTCTCAATGTTTAAGATATTTCTTTTCGATCGTCGGTTAGTTCATTTTTTCTCTCTCTTCAGGGCCCAATAGCGGCGCGCGTTTTTGTTTTCCTTTTCGCATAGCTTTCGAAGTAGGCCTACAGTATTTTGAATTTTCCTTTATTGCTTTTACCGCCTATTCCTCTTCCCTCTCTGTATGGTCCTTAATCAGGGCTTGTGTTTCCCTATCGATATCCTCCAGTTTTCTTTGTTTTCCATTCCTGGCATTATCTTCGCAGTTGGCTAACTTCGCCTCCACTCTCTTTCTTTTGCGGAATAGTCTTCTCTTTTGCCTCTCAAGCCAGCTCCTCTTTCCTTTTGGCTGTGATTTCGGAGCATATTTTTCTAAAATCCTTAGCGTTTTTTCTTCCAAGGTTGTTAGCATTTCTTCAGTTGTTTTATTCTCTAAAACTGTTCTCTACTCTATCTGGGCTATGTGCGATCTGATTGCTTCCCAATTTATAGTCTTGGAGTTTAAGTTAGAGGCCCCAAATTTGCTTCTTTCTTCAATATGTGTATTATGTGTAGTGTCTTTTAATGTTGTCGTCATATTTGTTGATATCTCGATTAAGTTGTGGTCTGAGATAATGGTTGGAGTTATTTTTATATCCACAATCAAGTTCGTATTATTCGTGAATACCAGATCCCGGCAGTTATTTTTTCTGGTATTTTCCTGTGTCAGCATAAACTTGTTTGTGAGAGCCATCACATTTTTGCTTGCTCCTGGTCTTCTCTTGTGCCCCCCTTGTCCTGGTATATATATATATATATATATATATATATACACACATATATATATATATATATACACTGTGTATATATATATATATATATATATATATATATATATATATATATATATATATATATATATATATATATATATATATATATAGGAATAGGTATTCCTATTCACCTTTTTGTATTTTATAAATGGGAAGTTAGTCTCTGCAGATCATTATATTGGGGGATGGAGGGTTTATCTCCTTTATTAGCTTTCTGATGTCATCAATGGCCTCCGAGAATTTTTCGGTCGGGGTGCTTGAAGGTCTATAGATGACTATTAGTATCACGTTTAGTTTTCTATTTTCACTGCTAGGAGTTCCACAAAGCTATTTGATTTATTTATTATCGTCTCTGTCATATGACTTTTATGGACATATATAGCACAGCCACCTTTACGTCTCGTTGTTCTATCCGCTCTTAGTAAGTTGAAGCCCTGTATATTTATCTCTTTCTTATCAATAAAATGTTCGCAGTTTTCACAATTTCCTTGGCAATCCTTAAGATGAGTTTCTGTGAGGCATGCGATGTCCGGCCTTGTTTCGTTCATAAATCCTTTCAGGTACAAAACTTTATTTAGTGATTGGTTTGGTCTTATTCCTTGAATATTAGCCAGGACAATATTTATGTTCTTCGTTTTTCGTTGTCCCTTGTGCATTTTAAGTTCGTTTTCCTTCGGTATCGCTTGTTTCGTTGCCCTATGTTCCTCCGAAAGAGATCCGTTTCCGCCTACCTGTTCTGGTAGCTTCTTGCCCGGAAGCGGTTTTTCTCGGGGTTTCCAGCTGTGTCAACTGCATGCGTTGGATGACATTTCGCAGCCGTATCGTGTCTGCGATGTTGAAAAAAATTTTTGTTCGTTTATTGTGTTCCTATTGTTATTTCTATTGCTATTGTTATTCCTATTGTCATTGAAACTTTGTCCTTTTTTCTTTGAATCCGTCGGGGGATGTTGATAGTAGCATTTTCCCCCGTATTTGTATGTTTCCTATTTTGCGTAAGGCCTGCAGATGTCCGGGTGATAGAATTTGCATTTGTCTCCAAATTTACATTGACCATTATTATAGAAGAAATTGCATATTGGGGGATGTTCATATATACATTGTCCTCTTTTAAATCTGCAATTATCATTTATATAATATCTGCATATAGTTCCTTCGCCATATTTACTCGTGGCCTTTGTTTTTTGCTCCTTATTGGGGACAGTGTCACTTCGTTTTCTTGATTGCCCTCTTTTCTTTTCCTATTTGTGCTGTTTGTGTTTATGTCCTTCTTTGCCCTTATACTATCTGTTGTCTTTATACTCTCTTTCGCCTTTATACTGTCTTTCGCCTGCATGGTTTCGGCCTCGATGTGTGACGGTTTTTGATTTTTTTCTACTTTGCCTTTCTTTGTTTCTTCTGTTTTCCACTGTTCTTTATTCGCACTTTCATTTTCTTCTCGTGGTCTCTTTCTGCTTTAAATACTGTAAAAGACTTTAATTCGGTTATACTGTTTTCGCAGAAAAACTTTATCCCATTACGTTGCTTCGCGTTAGTTATAAGGAAGATTTTTTCATCTCCCCACTCTAGGCATTTAAATTCAAAAAACATCTGACAAAGATCGCACCTCATCGCCCTTGTCTCATCTGTTGCATCATTACAGATACCACAGAGTTGCAGGAATTTATTTACCATTTCCATGTTACTGATAGAGGGTAGCCGCTGGTGCACAAAATTGACTTAAAAAGGGTATTATGGGACGTATTTGGTAGGGGTTGACTCAAGCTGAGTGAGGGAAAGAATTCTCCGTTACTCCGGGGGATGGGGGATGTGGCACGCTGTATACTTCTCACTGATTGGTGCTCTCGACTGTGGCTGCGTGGGATAATGGGGGGGTATTTGTAGGAATTTCGATAGACAGCTAGCTTTCTTCCCAAAGAAACACTCGGAAAAATGCTATAGATTAATTCGCTTTGTTTTTATTTACTTTTCTTTTTATATATATGCCGCGATTTTTACTTTTTTAAAAGAAATACCACTATGCACTATCAATTAACTCACAATATCGGCACCGTCTAAAACTGATTAACTGCAGGATTTTTACTGTAATACCGCTTTTATTCCGACTTCGATCGAAACATGTGTAACCGTCATACCGGTCAAAAACTCATATGTATATATATATATATATATATATATATATATATATATATATATATATACGTTGATAATCTTTCTAAATAAATCATCAACAAAATTCTAAAATTCAAAAAATTCTCAAAATTCTAAAAGGAATTTTTTTTAGAATAAGGGTACAATCTCCATAAAGTTTTATAGTATCTCCAAAGATAGTTTTATTTTTGTATCCAGAGAATTTTCATTTTAGATATCCAGCTGCAGTAATATATTTAAGGTAGTCTTATTTGAATATGCCATTAGGAAGCATGGAAGTTTTACAAGCAAAATTAAAGGGATTCAGTTTATTTATTACACTTGAAAGTAAAATGGCAAATAATAATAATAATAAATTAAAGTAGGTTTATTATCGTTATCCATGTGTTTAAGGATGTTTTTTGAATAAAACTTTATGCACGCTTTAAAATATGTGACGATGTATTTGTTTTAATTCAAGCTTCCGATCGTTATGGTGATCATCTTCAGGAAATATATGTATAATAGAGGTGAGGTGAGGTGATTTTCTATTCAATTATATCTTCATGAATCTTTCTTTATTGTAGCTACCTAGTTGTTTTTCTTATTAGGCTTAATCATGTAATCTTGTTAAATTCTGCAATGTTCATTTTTTTTATGTATTCTTTCTTAAATCATAAAAGATGAAGTCATATCCTAAATCAGCATTTAATTTTAAATTTTGAACATTTAATTTTAAGAAAATGCATATCTTAATTTCTCATTTTAGTTGACACGGCAAATCATGATAACATCAGATTTTTCAATATACAGTTCAATATTGCCTTCATCTTCAAATATTTTGCTTTATCATTTTCTGCAAGAGCCACATAATATGGATTGAGTTAGCCAAAGAATTCAGCCTATTAAGAATCAGAAAAAAGTCAACATTAAATAATAATGACGTCACCAAATTAAAGAGTATATAAACCATTGTAATTTTTCAAATTTTATTCTGTCTGATCTGACCTAGAGGCTGAAGCATTACGTGCAATATTTTAGAAGCCGTAAAATTCAGTAAAAGGATATCTTTATCTTCTCCTTTCAGCCCTGTCTTCTCAAGAGAACTTATTTTTAAGATAACACAGCATCTTCAAGAAAGTAAGATAGAAATTAATAGGTCTTAAGTCTGAGACCAGTATTGCCTCAAAAACTTCTCTGATATGCTACAAGAAGAATCGGGGAACCGTCAGATAACCTAGTAAGTATTCACAGAATCCTCCGATCCGCTACAAGAAGAAATCGGTGTGTAATACAAAAGAAACTATTACGATTCCCTACACGGTACCAGCTACCCTAGAGTGAGAAATCCGTTGCTGCAACCTAACTAGAACCCCTGTCAACCTCGAACCACCCAAGGCCATTGACGGGATTTTAATAGATGTTCATAATAAATGAGAGAAAAGTTACGAAATTTAAAAAGAACAAAAAGAAGAAATCTCAATAAAAGGGCCAACAGTTGGAGCTTTTTTGAGTCGCAAAAGAAAGATGGCGCTTTTATCACCCAAACAAACTCAATTTTCACCGTAAGCGCTTTTTTATACGGAGAATAACATCCTTCCTGTCAACGCCAAATCACAGACTGACTTCTTGGAAGCTACCGGAAGGCCTCCTAATACGTTTTGGCGCGAGTTTTAACTATGACACGCAGAAATAATAATAATAATAATAATAATAATAATAATAATAATAATAATGTGCTTTTTGAAACCTCTTCCACAGAGAGAAAAATATTTCTTTCAACTAAAGAAAACTCCTTGAGAACTATTCTTGAATAAAAACATAGTTAATGCTTTGTTGATTTTCAATCCAAATCTTTGTCTACACACTTCAGACATTTTCATGGAAATAGTACTGTACATTTTTTAAATTTAAAATAAAACTAACACTGAAATACTCGTACAGCTAAATAAAAAAATAAGCTTATGTGAAGCTAATCATATTTACATAAGAATATATAATTTAAAATTACAAATATTTTCTTGTATGAGTTTGGATACTAAAGTTATATTTTAATAGTAGATGTTTACAAAGTTTAACATTTCATTATATTTAATATTAATTTCTGGTTTAAATTTCTTAATTAAAAGTAATTCAGCTATTCGTAGATCGAAGAATCGCTCAGTTCATTGTATAATTTCAAATTATTTAAGATTTCACTGGGTGGCAATTTTCCGAATTCAGTTTTTGTATGTTTGTATATCTTACTTGGTTTGTATTTGTGTTGTTGCATTCTTAAACAACAACACCAACAACAACCTTTATTCAAGAAAAAGTTACAAAAAGTTTTACAATATTTTTCAATATTTTTCTGTACAATTTAGAGTAGATATCTTATATACCTAGATACATAAAAATGGTTTTGAACGACGGTTCAGGATCGACATGCGATCAACCTCTCTACAGCATCCCGCCTCATTTGCGGGATTTGGTGGAGGAAAGAATTGGTTTCTCTTATCCTCCTGCCCTTGTAGCCAACCATGCATGGCTGGTCAGGGACTTTGCACAAGAACCTGTCCAGCTGGTTCTTGAAATTATTCAGGATGGTTTGCATTAATATTGTCACAGTATTCTAATCTGAATATGCTGTTGAAAGCATGGAAGCTTTTAAGGGAAGATTAATGGGATTCAATTTACTTATTACATAAGTAATAGCAAAGGTAATAACAAATAATAATAATAATAATAATAATAATAATAATAATAATAATAATAAACAAAATTTTATAAAAGTACTGTTCGATTATTTTTACACAATTTTAAATAAAATGATCGATTGTATATTTAGTAAATAATAAATGTTGCCTGATGACAAAAGTTTAGGATAAATTTTTAAATTAAAAGTGTTTAGTGAAATTAGCATATTTTAGATAGTAATTATAACGTGGGTACTTAATTACTATGGTAGCAAGGGCAGTAGTTAACTTATGCCTCAGTAGGAGCTAATGAAGTACTTCTTTAGTGATTTCTAAAATGCATTTAGTGATGAAGCCTGTCTGATATTTATGAGAATTGCATTCCGTACATCTGCTCCTTTAGAGCATCTTGTGCCCAATCGACTCGATTGGTTACTGACTCTGGCTAAGGTAACGTACAGTAGGCTCGGGTCCCTACCTCTCACTTCCTTGGAGGATATCTGACGTAGATGTTACATCTTCTCCTTTGAAAGAGAATGCATTTCCTGCAGTTTCCATTGTATAGTGTGGTTTGCGCATAAACTCTCTGGGTAGTCTTGTGTTATAATGATGATGTATTTGAATGGAGGGGGGTGATTGCTCTTTGAATAGGTGATGTATGCCTATTTTCATTAAACACTTTAAACTTATTAATAGCAACACTGAATTTGTGTACAGTAAGTCATTTAGTTTTAAAATATTTAGCTCTTTAAACATTGGGGAAGTATGATTTCGTCTGTTATCGTTATTTGAGAGGGTTCGCAGACTTTTGTAAATGACTTCCAAAAGATGTTTTGTATATTTCTTTGGGCTACGAAGAGTATTCGTCGTATAACCAGCGTTGTATAACCAGTTTATACCCTTCTTCAGAACAGTTAAACTGGTATACGACGTTACTCACTTTATTATGAGGTAGCTTTTCTCTAGTAGAGAGTTGCGAAGACATTTTTCTTGGTTTGTAGTAGCTTCTGATTTTGATATTTTTATTTTAAGAAATTTTAATATAGTTTTGTATTATGCGTTAAGTTTCGAGTCTTTATATTTCATTCCATCTAAGCTTTTGGGATTATAATAAATTATAATAAATTGTTATTATATGTTCTTTTTTTCATTATTTTTGTTTTCTATGAATAGTTGTTATTTATTAAATCTTGTTTTTCTTTCTACTTCGATGCTGAATAGTTTCCAGTCAGATGTTATTTAGAATGTTCTACTGTATGTATTAGTCTTGATTATCGATATTTTATAGTTAGATGGAATGTAAACATCTTTATCTGTTGACTTTACAATGATACACTTTTTTATTGATTCATCTTCCATTAATTGCAGTTTAAAACCCCCAAATCCAAATTCATTATTTGTTACCCTTTTAAAAGTGAATTTTAGTTTATATATACGATATCTCGATGATAGATTTATTCTTTTTACATGAATATATGAAAACAAAATGGGAAAAAATTAGTAACTCAGAGGGCAAGAATAGGAATTTAGCTGAAGTTATTATTAATATTATTGTTATTATTATTATTATCCTTATTATTATTATTATTATTATTATTATTATTATTATTGTCGTATTAATTAAAGTTTTTGTATGAGACAAATGTGATAAAACGGAGACAAACGAAACGTTTTGGTCGTTATGTGTAAATAACTATTGTGAGATCTTATTTCTATATTATTTAACTTTATTCTTACTATATGCTTATACTTTCCTAAATGCTTAATTTTTCTAGTATTGTAAAACATTATTATTATTATTATTATTATTATTATTATTATCATGATTATTATTATTTAGCAGATTAGTTGTGGTTAACTAGATGTGACTTCGTGCATCTTGGAAAATGAAACGACATTATCCATCAGGAGCTGAAAAACGGAAAAAGAAGAAAATAGAGGAGGATAAGCTTTCCAGTAGCACAGTTGAGATGTGCCACTTGTATACTCTTATGATTACAGTTCAGGCAACTAGGTTAGGTAGACCATCAAGCTAGGCAAGTGCTCAGGAATCGTGTAGAGTAAGCTAGTCTCTGTAATATCTATAATATTTCGAAATGTGAAATTTAATGGATCACATCACCTCAAATTCTGTTAACACAGATCAATTATCAAACAAGATAAGAAAGAGTATTTTAGCAAAATCTAACAGAATATGTAATGTTATGCTCTTCTCAGGAGCACTACTGAAATATTTGTTGCAGCACAAGTCGTAGCTAGGGACATATGTGAGGAAATGAATGTGGAGGCTGTGCTGAAGAAGAGGCTCCGATCCACAAAAAAGCACTTTGCTTAAGAAGCTCCTGACGAACCATTTACAGAAGCCTTAAAGAGGGTGGATGTCAAACTTTTCAATGTGGTGGTGGATTGTGCCATCGGGTCAACAAATGAGAGATTCAAAACATTAGATGATGTGAGGGACATATTTGGCGTTCTCCTAAACTTCACCACAATGAACAAGGAAGACTTGTCCTGGAAGTGTGAAAAGCTCTCTAAGATACTGAGCTCTGGAGCTGACTCTGACATTGATGGAAGAGAACTGGCCCTCGAAATTAAGAACTTGCCGACTTTACCTTCACACAACATGACTGCATTGGAGCTTCTCTCCTTCATTCATCAGAAGCAACTGGAGGAACTATACCTCAATCTCTGGGTTGCATTAAGAATTGCCTGCACTCTACCTGTGACAGTAGCGTCAGCCGAGAGGAGCTTCTCTAAGATGAAGCTAATCAAGAACTACCTCAGATCATCAATGGGGCAGGATCGCCTCAGTAGCCTTGGCATCATAAGCATCAACCAGGACGTTGGCAGGGAGATTTGATATGATGATGTTATTGATGATTTCGCCCAGAAAAAATCTAGGAGGCAAAAGTTTTAAAGATACAAACTGTTCTGTATAACTGTTAGCTATTATACGATTGTATCGTAGTTAGTAATTGTTTGGTAGTTGATAATTGCATTATTTTTTTATACATAGTTCTGTGTCATTTATTCTAAATAATGTATAAGCTAATTTTCAGGAATTTCATGAAAAGTATTTTTTCTGTTTGTCTTCTGAAAGTACATATTTGTTGTTTTGGACATAAATGTTTCATTAAAATTGTTTCATAATTGTTTTTTATTAACACAGCCATTTTTTGTATGTGTGTGTTGAGGTGATGTAGTAAGGCACGAGTTGGTGGATGGAGGGGTGGGGCCTCAAATGGGTATACTGCTTAGGGTCCCCTAATGGCTAGAAACGGCCCTGGCCAAGCTATACAAGTTCCGCCAGGAATGTTGACCCCTTACAGTACCAAGCATAATTTAATTTCAAAAGGGCTAATAATGAGTAAAAATACTCGCGATATTCATCGAATAGAAAATCTTTTTGGTCCTTTAAATATGTGCTGATATCAGACAACAACATTTTCCGTTTGGAAGAAATATTCCATATTAACAAAATCATAATTCTTTATCCCCATGACAACCCTTTCCTTTTCCCCCCTATGTATGCCATATGGTCTGTCTTACATATGTAATGCATTTTATTATAGACCTAATGAATTAGCGAAAGGAACTTCATGCATCTACGTGGGTGGTGTCAGAAGGGTTTCAAGTTTCCCTAATCCTCTATCACAGCCGAAAGTATTGGTTCTGCCTGACACATCATAAGACTGATAATATGAATATATTGTAATCATTGTCATTTTACGTCAGTAATTTAATGTTCTACTATTTATGGGTATTTCTTTACGAAACAACCGTCATTCCTACTCTGAGCAAGCGGCGTGACCAAAAGGCGAGTAATGCGCAGAACTTTAGTTTTAAATTTTTTTTATGCAGGCAGGAGGGACCAATGGCGAACCCTCGCAAAAGTGCCCCACCGTAGAAGGAAAAGGAGAGAGCCAGAACCATACCCTTTTCTATTATTTTGAAATGAATGTGTAGTGTGTAAGATGCATGTATGTGTAGTGAGGAATTGATGGAGAAGCGTGTTTTTCAGAGCATGCTGGACTGCTCACAGGATAAATGAGACGCGGAAAAAGATCAGCTAAGGAGGAGAGTGACAGGAGAAACGGGAGTTCCAGCACTCCGTTTCCTGCCTGTCTAATGTCTGCTCCCGGAGTACTTCCCTGGTTGACTGGTGTCTATAATATCTTCCTCTCCTTCTCCTCTTATGGGTGTGGCTTTTGATTAACTGTTACTTTAACTGTGTGTGTGTGTGAGTGTGTGTGTGTGTGTGTGTGTGTGTGTAATACAGAATTAACTTAATAATCGCGAATACTTTTTCCTACCCTCAACTTACTTAAAGTATGAAAGTTGCACCGAAAATGCTACATCTTACATTTCGAACTGTAATCCTTTACGCGACTGGTTACCTCTTTCGATTAACAGTTTGTTTCGCTAAATAATTATTCCACACAATGATTATTTTATAACATTTTAATGAACATTAAATTAATTGATGCAAATCATATTAAACATAATAATATTAAATTCCGTTTATTATTATTACTACACTATATATGCCTGGACACTATTTTCCCTAACGATTTTACATGTAAATTTACAAGGTCCTCAAAATATATAATCATACTTTAGAATTATTCAAAAGCGTATAAATTAACAGTTTCCTTAAATATTTCGTTCTGATCAAATGATATTTTCAGAAATCTATTAATGTTATCTTCTCTCTGTAAAGACATGTAGTATCTCTGCTTATGATGTGATCAGGTGAAATATAATTAGGTTTATCAATATAATCGGGTTTACCTCATAACACTACTCCTTTACCTGCGTTAGAACTGCAAATAATTTTGAATTATCCAAAATTGAATTTTCAGCTTATTTAACCTTATAATTATGGTATTTTTCATATGTATATTTACACTTTAATCCAATACGACCATATACGAGTGTAAAATCTTTGATTGATTTCGGGTAATTTATTCATATTTATAAACACGACTCAGCTTTGTTTGCTCTTTCCTAATTGAGTGGGTAAAATATTATCGAACATGATGACTGATGCGCATGTATCTGCTTGCTGAATACTCGGTTGTGGCATATTTAGAA
This sequence comes from Bathynomus jamesi, assembly GCA_023014485.1. Lineage (NCBI taxonomy): Eukaryota > Metazoa > Arthropoda > Malacostraca > Isopoda > Cirolanidae > Bathynomus > Bathynomus jamesi. The sequence goes on along the minus strand of JAJOZX010000124.1, from coordinate 1,416,637 downwards.
ATCATTTATATAGTATAAAAGTGTCCCCACTATTGAGCCGTTCGGTATCCCGTGTTTATAATTGATGACATTTTTAGTCGAACAAGACTTGAAACAGTTTAATGGCACATTACTTGGCCAACTTTTTCGATGGAAATGAATGTGTTCTTGAGTAAATAGACACCTTATTGGACAATGAAAGTAAAAATTAATGAAAGATTTATTGAATGAATATATTTAGAATCGTGTTGTTTTCCCCTTTGCATTATATAAAACTGACACACGTTCTGGTATTACATTGATGAGTTTTGCCCTTTATTCTTGGGGACAATCATCGCGGTATCAATTTACTTTTGTCAACTCTTTGTACAGGGTGTTTATAAGGTTCCTATCTATTTCAATGAAAACGTAGCAAAAAGGGTAAAATTCAATAACAATATAATAGAAGGCATACATTTAATGAATACTTGGGTATATGATTTCACATGAGCACCATCAGTATCTCTACAGAGTTCGAATCTGTCAGCAGCATTACGGAACACATTTTGGAGCATGACAGGGGTTATTTTGTAACTGCTGTTACGATACGAGCACGTAAATGTCCCAGCTTCATTCAGATGGCATTTTAAACACCGTCGTTTTTCAACAAGATGGGGCACCTTGTCATTATGCAAACATTGTTCGGGAGTACCTAAATGAACGATTTCCAAATCGGTGGATCGGACTTGGAGGCAACAGGCCCTGGGCGGCTCGATCTCCTGACCTTACGCCCTTGGATTTCAAAGTCTATCAAACGAGGGTTACAGATCTGCAAGATTTACGTGCTCGTATCGTAACAGCAGTTATAAAAATACCCCCCGTCATGCTCCAAAATGTGTTCCGCAATGCTGCTGACAGATTCGAACTCTGTAGAGATACTGATGGTGCTCATGTGGAATCATATACTTAAAAGTATTCATTAAATGTATGCCTTCTATTATATCGTTATTGAATTTTACCCTTTTTGCTACGCTTTCACTGAAATAGATAGGGACTTTATAAACACCCTGCATTATATGCATTATATTTAATGGGAAATGAATCGCGTAATATCTCTTTTTGAAACTGTTTAATTATGACTATTTGCACGTCTGTTGAGTTATGGAAATGGAGATGAGACGTTTCATGAAATTAACTTTATTTTGAAAACTTTATTTTGAAAACCTCGTACCTACATATTCAAAAATAAGTTATTCAATCATTGGTTGTTCATTCTTCACAGAGTGTATTATGTTCTGCCCATGGGTTCGAATGAAATAGACTCCACTTGCCCATATAAGAGAAAGATGAAAAAAAACTTAATACCAAGAATAATGCCACATAAACAGATAAAATAAAGATAAAGCATAAATTATTTTTTCCATGTTCCGTTTTTCAGATTAACTTCTATAAAATTCTATCTAAAATTCTATATCTTATATAAAAATATATAAAAAATATATACTTTATGCAATAGTTTGTATTAAAATTGATAGCTAATGATCGAATTCGTTAATCTTTTAATGTCATTTCATATTTATTCCCGTCAATTTGGTTTGGTAAAATCATTTTTCACCACAAAATTTCATAAAAGGTTCACGTAGTCCGCTCAGTACAGCTTCATATTTCAATATGGACGCTAGATTACTCAAATTTCTTATTGATTTTGTCCAATCCTTTTTTCATGATAGGCCATGTATGATAGGTTAAATGTGTCTCTAACCTTAATTTAAATACAAAAATCGCTAAACTGATTTCGGGAAAAGTTACAAAACTTAGAATTTGATTTGCCCTTAGGAAATTAACCTATATATACCAGGTGGCCAAACTTTCTGTTAGCTTGGCCTCTTTCTTTTTTTCTCATATTTAGGTCACTGCAGTGTCAAAATGCATGTTCTGAGCTCCAGAAGTGGCGTTAAAACTAAGTGTCTTCGTGAAACTAGTTTCCTCGTAAATAATTTTGCATTTATAATTTTTTTTCTGAGATATTAAGATTGCACGTAAAAATTCAACTACATAAACTTGCGGACTACGTCTTGTCCAGTGTCGTAGCACCACTTTATGTCGATCAGCGAAATTAAACGACACTGGATCTGGGTATTAGTTGGATGGGAGACCGTCCTCCGCGTCCAGGTTATGTAGCGACCAGTGGTTCCGATCCCACCTAAAGCTGTAGGTTCCTTCCGTCATATATCCTTAGATGTTGCAAAGGAATTTAAGCAATCCCATCATTACCTAAAAGTGCCTACTTATATATATATATATATATATATATATATATATATACTTTTAATGAAACAAGCTGTAAATTATTCAGTATTTATTGAGGGTTTCTGTATTGAGCTTTCTGTCGGGCAAAGCTGACGGTTTGGTGTGGTATGACACCCACAACCATTGTTGGGCCTTTTATCATTCGGGACTCATTGAATGCTGAAAGATACCTGCAAATGATTTCGCCATGGAATAACATTGATAATCTTCATTTCATGCAGGACGGAGCACCTCCTCATTTTTCTAACGATGTGCAGGCATGGCTGCATGACAAACTTCCAGAACGATGGATTGGAAGACGTGGTGCGCATGACTGGCATGCTCGCAGCCCAGACCTAACACCTTGTGACTTCTTTCTGTTGGGTTGGGCTAAGGAAGAAGTTTATCGCCACAAACTTAAAGATCTTGATGAACTGGGGGAAAGAATTAACCATGTTCTCAACAATGTTCCTGAACGCATGGTACGAGCAGCAGTAGACAACATACCTGTTCGTCTAAGGAAATGCTGTGATAATGCAGGAGCATAAGTGGAGATGTAAAGTACATGTGAATGGTTGTGAATGAAAACCTCAATAAATACTGAATAATTTACAGTTTGTTTCATTAAAACTGAGTAAGAAATAGGGAAGTTATACGATTTTTAAAATAGGGAGTTCCTTATCATACACCCTGTATACACATACACACACACACACACACACACACACACACATATATATATATATTATATATATGTGTGTGTGTGTGTGTCTGTGTGTGTATATACATATATATATATATACATACATACACACGTGACTAATAACCTCATAAGGTATAAAGATTTAAGCCGAAATCTTTAGTTTATTATTTATGTATTTACATAATGTTTTAGACCAACTTCAGGATTAAGTGCAGTGAAAACATTGATATTTTTAGAAATTGCTCATTGATCAAGAATCGAAAAACAAAACTGAAACCAAATTATTTTCTACCATTGAAGTTATTTTAATAATTGAAAGAATAGTAAAATGTTTATCAAACGTTAAACGAACTTCATGAGCAGTGAGAAAATAATCTGAACACTAATTTTACAAATTATATACGAAATGCAAAAAAATAAAAAATTGTGAGGTTGTGTTGTAAAGAAGATGTTTGTGACACATCCAACATAAAGAGATTCGGTGGGAAGCTTCTCCGGAAGACATAACCTTTATGGCTGCTACCCGAAGTTAGGTAAAAGACTCCAGCTTCAACTCTATATCAAACAGATTCTTGGTCAAGTTTTGAAGCTGTTTGCAAGAATGACGAGCCTTGCACTCTGATGTTATCGGATCACGCCCATACCACACACACACACACACAAACACACACACACAAACACATACATACATATATATATATATATATATATATATATATATATATATATATATATATGGGTTGAACAGAATAATAATAACTTATTTTCGATGCTGTATTTTCTGATATTACAATATTAATGGCGTTATGAATACATTGAAAGAAATGGAAAAACCACAACATAAACACAAGAGTGTCCACATTATTCTCTCCAATGCCAACTTTATTCGAGCTTTTGCACTGGTTGGTGTTGTGAACGGCTTTACTACAGTTCCCATAACATCGTTTTGACTGATACTGGGTTTTTCAAACTATTGTCAAGTTCTCAACAAAGTTTTGATGTAGCTGTCTTTGGTTCATGCTTCACAGGTTGTAATAAAAGGTTCTTCTGTCAGTGTTGCTTTATACCTACTAGATTATTTATTTTATTTAGTTTTTTCCATTCTTTTCATGCATTCATAAACTTGAGGAGCGTCTTTACAGATACAGGAGCAATTACGCGACTTTTAATACTGAGACACTAACAAAGCTGGTTCCAACTATCATGCCCCAGTCACAGTTAGTAACATCTTTTCCAACCACCATATTTTCATTTATTCTACAAGAACAGGAATAAACCATTATCAGCATATTAAAATAGAGCATGTTCTCAGTGTTCTCATTAAGTTAATGAAGTATATAACACCATTAATGATATCAGAAAATACAGGATAAAAAATGCGACTGTTTCCATTATTCTGCCAAACCCTGTGTACTCAAACCTCGTTATCTGAAGGTTGAAGGGTCTTCTGAAAATACTTCAAGATGTCTAATGTTCGAAGTAACCATGCAGGACATGGGGCTGTTATATAAAATGATGAGTAAACCATATGAAAATACAGTAATTGACATGTTTCACGTAATTCAGGTTGTAAAGTATAAATACTTCATTTACTAACATCATTTTATTGTTCTTTTTATATAGATTAAGGAATACTAAGAAAATAAAGGAGATAATACACAGGCGGTTATCAACGTTCAGATACACGGAGCAGTAAGGTAAGTATGACCGAGTCCCCACAAATGGAACAGATGGTACTTTAGTAAGATGTTCTTTGTGAGCACATACCATAAGCTTGTAAAAATGTAAACAAAACTTTGTTTATATCAGTGAAAAAGTCAACAGTGTTTGTTTGCCTCATTGTTTTCATGCTCTCTTGTACTATACAACTGTTAATTTTGGTCAATCTCAGACAGTCACTTGTGTTTTCAGTCATTTTAAGCGAAGTTCTGATCCTTTTGAGAAGGAAATAGGTTAGTCACAATGCCATCGTTCGATGCTGTTTCAATAGTTACCAGGATTTCGTCTACTGTAAGGTATTCACTGAATGGTACATTTAACTTTATTGTACTCAACGGCAGTTCATCTTCATTGTTGTGTCATCATAGTTAGTTTACATGGAGAGATCGAAATATTAGGTTTGACATTATTTGTTTGTTTGTTAACAAAAGAAATAACCACTTAAGAAATAAACTTAATTTTTTAAACTTCGAGAAACCAGGTGGCGTTCTTTTGTGTACGTGAGTGTTTGTTTGTCTTAAAAAAGGTTTCGAGGTATTGAGATCGACATAAAATAGTTTGAATATTGAAATAATTGCTATGGAAACAAAATTGGGATCAAGGTATTTGATTGAAGTGGGCACGAGATGACGAGGTTCAACTATATATGCAGAGTGTTACAGAAGTCCTGCCTCATAACACACAATATGATATTAGCCTTTGAGAAAGAACTTCTAGGACACCCTCTATATACAGTATATATATATATAGTCTATAGGAGGAGATTGTAGACACCAATCGACCAGGGAAGTACTCCTGGGTGGATGTCAGGCAGGAGACAGGGAGTGCTGGAACTCCCGTTTCTCCTGCCACTATCCTTCGTATCTGATCTTTTTCTGTCTCATCCACCATGTGAGTAGTCCAGCATGCTCTCAAACACACAGTTCTCCCTCTATTCCTCGCTACACATACATGCACCTTACATACTACACAACCTTTTTAAAATTTATATTAAAAAAGAAAAACGGTATCATTGAGCCTTGGAAACCTTGTTTTAGGCCCTCTCCATCTTCTGTGGAGGAGTCACTTTTGCGGGCGATCGCTCTTAGCCCCCTTCTTCCTATATAGAAGATATATACACAGTGTATATATATATATATAATAATATATATATATATATTATATATATATATATATATATATATAAAACAGCTAAAGAAATATATATATATATATATATATATATAAAACAGCTAAAGAAATATATATATATATATATTATATATATATATATATATAAAACAGCTAAAGAAATCATGGGAGAAACAGTAAAATAAGTAAATCCCCGGAGAAATATCGGATATATTTACTAGAAGTCTCACCGCTTCGAGAGTAAATGACTGCCCTTCTCAATAATTAGTAGTCTGCCGAAGTGTCGAGACTCCGGATAAATGTTTGATTCCTTTCCATGGTTTAATTGTTTTTCTCTCTCTTTCATTATATATATATATCGGCTATTGATTGATGGCGTGGAAAACGCAGTTTAATAATAAACAAGAACACCAGACAAAAAATAAACATCCTTCAAGGTTTAATAGTACCAACGTTTCGGAATGCACTAATTCCATCTTCAGGGCTAAAACAATAAAATGCCAAATCACATACAAAATACAAATTGCTTAATAACAATTTAAAATAAAGTTAAAAAATTATAAAAAGTAGCTAAGAAAATGTAAAACATTAAAACTAAAAGGTAAATAAATGTGAAGTTAAAAAGTTACAATTATAAAAAGTAGCTAGGAAAAATATAAAAGCATTAAAACTAAAAGGTAAATAAAATAAAATTAACTAGTACCTTAACCAAAACAGCAGATCTACCGATGATTCGTCAGAATTTAGGTCTGGTTTTAATTTATAAATAAACAAAGATTCCATAATTTTGAGCTTAAGGTCAGAACTTCCGGCAGCAAGTACGGCGAAATTAGACTGTCAAATTGGGTGGTTACTGTTGTGCGAGTGATTACGTATGAGAGAATTAGGTGGTTTGCCAAGAGGTAAATTTGTACGGACCGATTCACCGAGATGTTCGTAAATATGGGATTTTAAATGTCTTTTAGTTTTACCTATATATGACCACATACAGTGGCCACACTTGTATTGGTAAACTATGGATGACTTAAGAAGTGTAGGAATAACATCCTTGTATTTAAATAAGTGGTAAATCGATTTAGACGGGGTGAATATAATTTTTATACATAGTTGTGGGTAGAATTCCTTGAGCAATTTTAAAAGTTGTTTCTAATGTTAAAACTTGAGGTTCCCATATAGGACAAAGTGAAATACAGAATATCTTTGGGGACTGTAATTAAGTCTCTAGTTGTGGGGTTTATTATTCTATTTAAGTTCTGCCTATTGTAGTCTCCACCAGTCTAGAAGGGAAATTATTCTTGGTAAGGAGTTTTCGGATGAAATCTAGTTCATCGTGTAGTTTAAAGTAATCTGAACAGATATTGAAAGCTCTATTGGTCAGAGTCGAAATTAAATTTCGTTTGAAACCTAAAGGGATAAAGGAAGAAAAGTTCGTAGTAAGTTTAGTGAATGTCGGCTTTCGGTAAACGGAAGTTTCAAAAGAGGAATTAGTTCTTATTATCTTAATGTCCGAAAAGGACAGAGCTATTAGATTCAGCTTCTGAAGTAAATTCAATATTAGGGTGCTTAGAATTAAGGTAATTACGAAACAAAGGGATATGGTCTGGTGATTTGAACAGGAGAAAAGTGTCTTCAATATATCTTCTATAAAATTAAACCTTGAAGGATGTTTATTTTTTCTCTGGTGTTCCCGTTTATTATATATATATATATATATATATTTCGAGAGAGAGAGAGAGAGAGAGAGAGAGAGAGAGAGAGAGAGAGAGAGAGAGAGGAGGGCGTATCATTTTTCCTTCTTTTTAAAATGAGGAAGAGCAGAATGGGTTTCATCTTTCATAAATGAAATAATTTTTCTTGCTTTGAATAAGGAAGGAAAGACATTTCTATAAAAGAAACTGGTTTCACCCATCTAATGGTTTGGACCTAAAAATTGCGACATTTCAAGTCGTATCATATAAATTGTAAGTGAAATTTTATTCCTTTATCTAATGGTATTTTCGAACTGCGTTCGTTAAGTAAAACTACACTACCATAAAGTTAATTTCGCAGTTTCATTTTATATAAATGAAGTAAGAATTCATGAGGGTCCAAAAATGCATTGTATATGATAAATGATCCCGTAAAGTCGACGTTGAACGAGACTTTCCTACATCTGTTTGAATATTAGGATACTTCGATAATGTAAATATAATGCAAATCTTTTTCGCGTTTCCTATTTCAGAAATATTTTCTCAGAAATAAAATCATTTTACTGATAAAAGAAATCGTACGGAAAAAGGATAAAATATTTTAAAATCGGTAACATAAATCAGTAATTATAATAGCAATTATTATGAACAAATATTTCAATCATGTGTATATATATATATATTATAGTCGGTGAACTGTACTATCATATGAAAAACTATAAAAATCTCCAAAAAGAAACTCAAATTTCCTATTCTTTTTCGTAGTTTCAATCTCTTATTTAGCTGAGTGATCTTTCCTCTGGTTTTTTAATACAATATATATATATATATATATATATATATATATATATATATATATATAAAACGAACGTTTTGTTCCTATAAAAAGTATAAAATATATAAATACCATTTTCTTTACCGCTTTTACAATTTGTTCAGTTTCCGTGACAATTGTAAACGAAGCGCGATGAAAATATTTATTTTTCGCTTTTTTTCCTTTTATTTACGAATTTACGATAAGGTAGTGAGTTTGGCATTTGTGTATGATGTATAAAACAACAGTACCAACCTTAATTCAAGAATTCGGTAGTATGAAGTACTTTAGTTGTGATAATTTATAAATATCTATAATTTTTTAATGTATAAAGTTAGGACAAATTTAATTATAGTAAAACAAAAACACGCGAATATTTACGTCGATATTACGACTCTGCAGAAAGACAGTAATTTAAGAGACATTGATAAATATTTATATTGCAGACGTTTTAGAATAAAAAAGTGTGAATTACATCTACACGAAAACTGGAAAGGAACCTTTTTTGCCGCACCTTTTGTTTCTTGCTATATTATTTAATGTATAATAATATTTAACATATAATATATTTAATATACAGTGGCACTCATAAGTATTCGTACGGAGGAAAAAATTTAAAGTGCAAACATTTTCATACATTTATTTACAAAATTAATTAATACTTTGTGTGTCCACCTTAGGCTTAAAGAATTTAAAATTTTTATCAGTAGTTGGGTGCTTATTGATTAGAGACTGTTGGAGATTCTGAATTATAGAATTTTCTCTGTGAATCTTCATAGAAGAAGGATGACTTTAAAAACCACTAGTAAACAATAGGCCGTCATGGTAAAGAGCTATCCACAGATCTTAAGAGATCTGTTATTGCTGTGCACGAGTCTGGAAAGAGTTATAGGAAAACAGTAGAAGAACTTCGAATTCCACTTACGACGATTACTGCAGTTATAAAGAAGTGGAAAGGCTTTGGAACAATCAAAACTCTACCAAGGTTTGAACGACCTTGCAAGATTTCAGAACGTACAACTAGACGGATTGAGAGAATGGCTGCTGCCACTTCATGATTGACTGCAGGTTATATTTTCCAAACATTAAGACTGTCTAAGATCGATGTCATCCCTCTAATCTACGCAGTACACGGAGAAAGAATGGTTTCCATGGAAGAGTTGCACGAAGAAAACCTCTGCTACGAAAAGCGCACAAAGAAGCTCGTTTAAAGTACGCAAAGGATCATCAAAGTATTCTTTTGCATTCTGGAAGAAAGTTCTGTGCACAGATGAGACCAAAATTGAATTATTCAGGAACAACGAGCAACGGTATGTTTGGCGAAAATCAAATACTGCATTCGAGGAAGAAATTATCCTTCCTACGGTTAAACATGGTGGCGGTGGTTTGCTTCTTTGGCCATACTTTCGTGCTTCTGGGCCAGGAAAGTTTGATGTCATCAATGGAATCTTGGATTGGAAGAAATATCAGAAAATTTTAAAAGAAAATGTATTGCCTTCAGTTCGGGAGTTGTGAATGGGTCGCAAGTGGGTATTGCAAGAGGCAAACTTAAATTGAAAATTGAAATTGAAAACTTATGATTTAATTTGAAAAAAGCAGTTCACAAGAAAAACCTTTTCAATCTGTATGAGTTGCAATAATTTCCTTTAGAAGAATGGGCTAAAATTTCGGTTCGTTTGCATTATCCTCCCAACACTAATTTTTTTATATAATGTTGGTTTGGTTTTGGTTATGGTACTTTATTTTCCTTCCATTATAAAAAAAATTAGTGTTGGGATTAGGTTAGGTTAAGTTAAAAACAGCCCGCCGCAGGCGTTAGCCGTAGTTAGCCGGCTTCAGGTTAGGTTAGGTTAGATTAGGTTAGGTTAAGTGGAAGACATACTCTAGGATTCAACGTCATGGATTCGTCCACCACACCATCAACCACAAGTATCACTTCGTGGATCCCGATGACCCTTTGTTGCACACGCAGACGATCGAGAGAACGTGGAAGTCAATGAAGGAACGCAATAAAGTTCAATGCGGAACTGCGCGACACATGCTTTCTTCTTATTTGGCTGAATTTATATGGCGTCGCAGTGTTGAGCATGAAAATACCTTTCTTGCGATGTTGCGAGATATTACTGCTTTCATGCCCTTTCACGATTAAAAATTAAAAGTGTTTTGCTAACGTGCTTTATTTTCCTTCCATTATAAAAAAAAATTAGTGTTGGGAGGATAATGCAAAAGTACCAAAATTTCTACTGAGAGATGTCGACACTTTTTAGAAAAATACCCAAAACGAATCACTGAAGTCATTCAAGCAAAAGGTGGATATACAACGTATTAAATAATTTTGTAAGCAAATATACGAAAACATTTGCATTTTAACTTTTATTTTTTATTTTCCTCAACTTCTTTGATGTTCTACATTATATGTTGGAGTTAAACTAGTTTTTTATTTGTTAGATCTTTCCAAATGAACAGTAAACTTTTCATCACTGTCCTATGTGTGGTACAAAAGATAAGGACGAATACAAGTGAAATATTTCTCTGTACGAATACTTATGAGCGCCACTGTATAATACTACTGAAATGTATTATATGATAAATGAATTACTATATTTTAAATTGAGAAGCATAAATGGCTTTCCCACATCTTCAAACCGCTTTCAGTGAGATCAGCGAATTGAAATGATATTGGGTCTGACTGGGAGACTAATGTACTGTTTTTCGATTTTGTAGCCATCCTTAGTGTTGAGTCGAGGTTCAGTTGTAAGTCATGCGACCTTTAACGTTGCAACGGATAAAAATTAATAACAATCAAAGATTACCTCGTCTTAATATTTTACTACACTTGTGTAATTTGAGATTTTCTTACATAATAATTATTAATATGATATTCTATTAAACTGAAGAGAGTGTCCGGGAAAAACATTATAATTTAAATAATACAGCAAGAAACAAAAGGTGCGGAAAAAAGGTTCCTTTCGATAGCTTTTTGTAGATGTACTGTAATTCACACCTTTTGCTTTTAAATATTTGCAATATAAATATTTTTCAACGATGTTTAAATTACTCTATTTCTGCAAATTCATATCTCCATAAATATTCTTGTGTTTCCTTATAATTTTGTCCTGACTTTACATTAAAGTTAGATATTTATAAAGTATTACAGCTAAAGTAGCTCATATTACTGAAGTCTTGATTTAAGGTTGGTACTATTGGTTTATACGCATACACAAATACGAAACTCACAACCTTATCGAAATGAAAAGGAAAAAAGAGAAAAACAAATATTTCCTTTGCAGATGGTTTACAGTTACCATGGGAACTGAGCAAATTGTAAATGTGGTAAAGAAATGGGATCTATTTATTTTATACTTCTCGGAGGGACAAACCTTTTGTCAGCAACTATATATATATACATATACAATATATTCCACAACTATACAATAAATCTTATTGATTACCATCCATTTATAAAGTCTAATGGAATGTTAAGAACTGGGTTTATAGATCATCTATAGGGAAAACCTCATTAGAATAGGAAGTCAAGTTTTGAAAGGAGTTTTAGTTCGCAAATCTGATTGTTAAATGAGAGAGCAAAATCAGTTAATTCTGCTATCTTAATAAAGTCACTCGAAACGTTTACTCTTTTTTATTTCCATATCCATGCGTGTCATGTGACAAGCTTTATTTTGCTTTGATTTGTTTTGCTTTACATTGTAAAATGAAAATTTTATTTCGTGAAGACAGAATGGAAGCACTTCACGACCATGTTGTTCACTAAACATTTTCATGTGTCATCTGGAAAAAACAGACATTTCAGTTTGAAGTGACAAAAGCTTCCTTTTCTGTTCTACAGTTGGTCATAACTGGCAGTGACCTTCTCTGGACTTCAGGGAAGGGAGGGGGTGGGGAGTGAAGGCTTAATGAAATAAGGATAATATTTCAGCTTAATGAAATAAGGATAATATTTTAGCTTAATGAAATAAGGATAATATTTTAACTGTGGTTACAAATAGAGCACAGGGGAAAACTAAACAGATAACAGGAAAAGAAATTTGTGGTTTAAAATGCCCAGTACGTATTTACAGTTATAAGATCTGCCGCACGTGAAACAGAACCAAAATTTTGGGGTTGTTAGACCAGACAAATTTAGGGTGGATCGATTTTACATTTCTTTCGATTTCCATATTCTAATAGAGACAAAAACTTGCGCATGCATGAGAAAATAGCCTCTGCAAAATCTTAGCTTAATAGGTAATCATCTTCTGCCCCCGGCAGAGCGATGAAAATCATATTTTAGTAGTCAAAAACGTATTTTTCTTATAATTTTTAAAATATTTCAATATGCATCAAAATTATTCCTAATAACTATAAAGTCGATGAAAAAGACCTCATATGATCGTTTTTCCAAGCGCGTTGTCCTACGTTAATATCTTTTGCCCCCGGCAACAACGTCAAATGTTGAAAAAATAGGTAATTTATATACATATTTTCAGATCGGCTCTTTGTCTTAAATAATGCATTTATATATTTCCCATAGCATTTATATCGTTGCTTAGGCATGAAATAACACACACGCAAAATTTTATGACTCAAGGCTAGGGTTTAAAGGTCATCTCTGGTGAGTGCTGCCAGCAGCAGCTGCCACTGACGCGCCAGTACACACTGCGCAGTTCCCTCAGTTGCCTTTTGACAGCGTCGAAGGCAGGTGTGTATTTTGCAGCTGGCTCCTCGAGTCCTCAGTGTGTGTGTGTGTGTGTGTGTGGCTCCTCACTCAGAGTCCTCAGTGTGCTCAATCTCTCTTCTCATATCCTTGTTTGTTTTTCTCATAACTCTGTTTTTTTCGATTTTATTGCGTAACAGAACAATACATTATACTTTAATCTTTACAGGATGGCTACCGCTACAACTAGAAGATCGGTTACGTGTCCAATATTTGGTGCTGGGAAAGATTTGAATTTGCGATGTTTTCCCACATGTGAAGATGTGATGCAACACTACCATCATGTGAGAACTGAGTTGAGATCATCAAAGAAGGAACCTCCATTCAAAGACATCGCCGCTGTGGTCACGGAGAGACTGGAATACTTGTGGAAATTAGCTTCCATTCCAACAGTTTCGACAGCACGGATAAATCAAATGTTGAAAAGTTATCGTGATAAAATGGCTAACATCATGAAATCACTGAACGCGAAAAAGAAGAACGAATCGTTACAGAAAAATCTTGAGGCCTTCAAGAAATCAACTAAGACCACCTTATTTGACATATCGGCTTGTAAATGCCCTGATTTGACAAAATGCAGCTGCCCTCGTGAACGACGAGTACCACTGAAAGAGCAACAGTTTTTACTCGACCAAGAAGTGATCGCAAAATGGCAATAGGAACTTTGGATGTTGAAACAACAAATAAAAACGAGATGACTCTTGCAAGAAGATTGGCGATATTGAAACAAGAAGGAATAGCAGAATATCAAGAGCCGTCGACTAGTAAACGACAAGAAACTTCTCAAGAACAACCTTCTTCATCAGCCTCTAGTGAAACCGAGGATACATCTATAGAATCATCGTCATCGTATGAACTAACACCGAGAGATAAACATGACATGAAGGAAAAAACACGAATGAAACTCCAGGTACTTGCTGAAGCTTGTGATCGTACGGGTGTCTCAGACAGAGCTGCTTCATTTATTGCTTCTTCGTTGTTAGAGGATGTTGGCTGGATACGAGAAGATGATGTCAGTTCAGTGATTGATCGAAATAAGATAAGAAGAGCCAGAAAAAGAGTTCGTTCTGAGCATCAGCAAGATGACAAGATCACGCTACCATTACAGGGCATTTTCTTTGACGGACGTAAAGATAAAACAATGACACAAGAAGAAATAGACAATGTGAAGCATAGAAGGACTGTGGTAGAAGAGCATATAGTTTTAGTTCAAGAACCAGAATCCAAGTACATGGGGCATTTCACTCCTGCATCAGGTTCTGCCACTGCAATAACATCAGGTATCATCAACTTTCTAGAGACTAACAATTTTAGCACGGACGACATTGTGGCTATCGGCTGTGATGGTACCGCAGTGAACACGGGTCGAAAGGATGGAGCCATTCGTATGATTGAAATGAAACTACAAAGGCCAGTTCAGTGGATCATATGCCTATTACATGGTAATGAATTATCACTGCGACACCTCATTCAAGACTTGGACGGAAAAACAACTGGGCCAATGGCTTTACTGGACCAGTTGGAAAACAACTGAACGACTGCGAAAAACTTCCAATTACAGAATTCGATGCCATTCCATCTCCCGACATTGACATAGATGATGCCGAGTTGAGCACTGACCAAAATATTTGTTAGGCATCTACAGAGCAGTGTCGAGCGGTAGCTGCTCTTCAGCTCTCGCGGCTCGAAATCCAGGTAAGATGGCGCATTCCAGGTGGCTGACAACAGCAAATAGATTTCTGCGCCTCTATGTTTCAACCAGTGAACCCTCCAGCACCTTCAACGAAATTGTGCGATTCATTATGACAGTTTACGCACCAATTTGGTTTAAGATAAAGAAAAAATCCAGTTTCACTGAGGGCGCAAAACATTTTTTCGAAATGATGCGTCTCTCTCAGACCATGCCTCAAAGATCTAAGACAATCGCCAACAAAGTCCTCCGTAGAAATTCTTTCTTTGCTCACCCAGAAAATATTTTGATCTCCATGCTACATGCCGATGAGCAACACATAAGAGAATTGGGATGGAGAAGAATATTAAAAGCACGATCAAAACAATCACCAGCGGGGAAATTCGAGCCTTCGCCATACCTGAGCTGCTCTACGATAGTCAAAACTATTACGAAATGATCAACTGGCAAACGGCTGAGGTGACCGAACCCCCCGTTACAAAAACAATACCTGATACCCGAATAAAAGAGTTTGTTGAGACGGGAGACCAGCCTGATGGACTGATCCCACTATTCCCTTGTCATACTCAAGCGGTCGAGAGACTCATCAAATTAGTAACCGAAGCCTCTGCCAGTGTAAGTGGAATAGAAGAGAGGGACGGATTCATCCGCTCCCGTCTTCACTCCCGAACAAAAATTCCACGATTTGATTCTAAGAAACATTACCTTATGTAAATCGACATGCAGCCAAAGGAAGGGTGGTTGGGGCTGGATAGGGTGGAACTCGACGTACAGCCACCTCCTCGTGGTGAGTTCTGGGTTGCTAATTTTATAAAATTAGCAAGCGAGGAGCTGTACTTAGTACTTATCGTACTTATAACATCGCATTAACGTAATTATAATCCACATTTAGACTTTTCTCGGGGACAGAAGATATTACTCTAGAGTCATAAAATTTTGCGTGTGTGTTACTTCATGCCTAAGCAACGATATAAATGGTATGGGAAATATATAAATGCATTATTTAAGACAAAGAGCCGATCTGAAAATATTTATATAAATTACCTATTTTTTCAACATTTGACGTTGTTGCCGGGGGCAAAAGATATTAACGTAGGACAACGCGCTTGGAAAAACGATCATATGAGGTCTTTTTCATCGACTTTATAGTTATTAGGAATAATTTTGATGCATATTGAAATATTTTAAAAATTATAAGAAAAATACGTTTTTGACTACTAAAATATGATTTTCATCGCTCTGCCGGGGACAGAAGATGATTACCTATTAAGCTAAGATTTTGCAGAGGCTATTTTCTCATGCATGCGCAAGTTTTTGTCTCTATTAGAATATGGAAATCGAAAAAAATGTAAAATCGATCCACCCTATAATAATGTTGGTTGGTTCGTTGTTTTACAGTTTAACCATAGCAACTCTTGGAGGATGTCAGGAAAGGGATCAACTGAAAGTACTGAGATCTCCAGGAAGCCAAATTTTTTGCAAAACATGGCGCTTTGTTTTAATTAATAATTCCTATGTTACCAAGCATTTGAAATAGAAATTTCTACACTACATCATTATTTTCAAGGAACTTTGGAGGTTTTTTCATGTAGTTTAGTCTAGGCTAACAAGGTTAGGCTATCATCGAATTTACAGTAGAAGTTGGGGTATTCTGCAATTTCCTTCCAACCAACACAGCTTTCTAAATTATTTTTTACATCTCTAGTATCTTCATGTTTCTCCATTAGTCTCTCTATTGCGGATCAACTAGGGGATTCACTTATTCCAAATTGTGCTTTCAAATCACATTGCACTTACGCAATACTCTTTGTATGGAAATAACGCTCCACAATGGAAGCACGTTGAGCTGTAGAATGCCCTATCTTGTACTGTAAATTCGCTTAGAGCCAAGCCGAAACTACGTAAAACGAACCTCTAAGGTCCTTTGAAAATAATGCGTTGTACAAATTTATATGTCGAATTGTTTGTAGCATTTAGACAAAACAAAATACAAAAGGGAATCTCTCTCTCTCTCTCTCTCTCTCTCTCTCTCTCTCTCTCTCTCTATATATATATATATATAATATATATATATATATATATTTGGCTTGTACCTCGTGGTGAATGGACGCGTTGTTTCTCTCTCTGTATTAACAGCCAAATAAAAAGGGAATAAACTTCTTGTGGTTTATTCTGTTTACACCCAAAAGTGTATAAATTATCAGTGAATCCGTGCATATAAATTATAAAGTGGAATTCATTAAATTTAAGAAAGTGCAGTCCAGTTTACATAAATTATCACCAGTGTATTTCTTTTTCCGATAATTAATGAATAGCATGACCATGGGTCCAAATTCTCACTTAATCTGCAATTTGTGTATTTTGGGAACAACTGAAAATGCAGGAATCAGGTGTGATTTCTATTAAAAACTACACGACTATATCGGCATGAATAGGGGTGATACGAAAATATCCCTCTTCTCGAACTCTAAACAGATCGCGGGGATCAAATTTCTGTGTGACGCATGTACACAGACTGTAAACTCTTTTGCGGTATTTAAAGAAATGGAGAAAGCGAATACGAGTGTCAGAGAAAAGGAGGGAATAATGGGGAAACAAGAGTCCCGAAATGTCCCAATGCAGCAACGGGTGGATGAAAGACAAACAAATAAAAATATAACACGGAATGAAGAAATAAAAGAAAGAAAAGGGGTGAGTAAAATGTGCGATGTAGTAAAACTGCCCAACGAGGAAAATGATAAAAAGATAAAAATTAAAAACGTAGGATATAAACAACCGACAAATACTGTAAACGTAAGAAATGACAAGGATAACAGTAAAAGAAGTGATAAGAATGATGAAAATAAAAATAATGAAAATACCAAAATTAAAAGTAGATGATAGAAAATACTGTCTGTAAATACTACGCAAAAGGGCACAGCAGATATCGGGATGGGCAATACATCTATGCACATCCCACGTTATGTAACTCACATTACGCAAGACAATATTGCAAGTTTGAAAAGAAGTGCAAGTTCCACCATCTTACTGTTCCAACACCTATGCAAAATATGGGAGGTGCAAATACAGACAAAAATGCCGTCACCAACACCCTCATAGGAACGCAACTGATGAACAGCAAAAACGAACATCAAAGAAGGCTACCAATCTTTTAGACGTAGCCAACACAATTCAGCTGCTAAATACTATCCAGCAAATACAAAGTCAGCTGACAAATATAGGAATCCGAGAGTCGGACAGAAGGCACGCACAAAGACACTTCATGCGTTATCGGGACAAAGATAAAAAGAGGAAAATTCTCGGAGGACCACAAGGCAACGAAACCGGTACCACCATTGGAAAACGAATCGGAACCACCTCTATGCGAAAACGATAGAGAAAAAATAAAAATAATCGTAGCCAACATTCAGGGCCTTAAATCAAATCATTCCCCGGACAGAGTTTTATACGTGAAAGGGCTCATGCAAGAAACCGGAGCAGACTTTGCATACCTCACGGAAACACATTTAAAGGGCTGTGTCGGGTATTAACAATTAAATATTTTGTTTATAAGAATTTAATAATGGTTGTTTAATAAGAAATTAAAAATGTTTTGTATAAGAATACGAATTGGCAGCACTAAACTGTGCCCAAGCGGGAGGCAGAGAGAATGCCCATTTTCAGTTGTCGGGTCGGACGGGCGTTCCCGTAAGGTGTTTCTTCTTAAGATGTCAGTGTTTATTTAAAATCATTAATTGCGTCTCTCTCCCCGGCTAAATGTTAACGCAAATTCCGCCCTCGCATTACCCCGTTTGTCTAAATTAGTTTGGTATAAATAAAAAGAGAGTAAAGAGTAAATAAAAAAGTGTGTAATTTATCCTCCGATTCCTTTGTGTGTTCGAAAGTAAATGGCGCTCACCGACCACGTCTACCCGCGTCTTTATAAATCGCAGTGAAAACGAGTGTAAAGAGAAAGAGCAACGATAAAAAGAAATTGAATAAAGTAAAGTAAATAATAAATTGTAAATGAGGGGAAAGAGATTTTGATCACTACATTTTTGGTGGCTAAGCGGTGGTCCCTATTAAAAAAAAAAAAAGGGCATTCCCACGTCCTCTGTACGCGTCTTATATTTCGGCTAAATTACAGTGCTACCCGTTTTATAGTATTTATAAAATTAGTAGCTATTTTGTTTCGGTAAATTAAACAGTGACATGCATTATGTACCTCACAATCATTTTCAAAATTTTTCTCATAGCGCAGCATTTTCATAATTTTCACGGAGGCAGACTCTGTTTCAACAGTTTCGACTCAAAATTTTTCTTCTCATGGTGTCAGACTCTGTTTCGTCCACTCAACTCAATTTTAGTCAAAAATTCTTGAGTCGTATTTTCCTTCTCGTAGCATCCGTTCTCATTCTGTTTTCTTCAGATTTCGTTTTCTTCAGTCGTGGAGAGAGACTTATTTAAAATTTAGACATATCGTCCGATTGGCTCATTTCCTTTTTTTTTCCCCTCTTCAAATTTTATTGCTTTTTATACAGCCTACCTATTTTGTGTTTAAAAATTGTTTGGTGTTTACATTTTCGGAATTACTAATAATTGTGATGATAATAATAATAATGATTAGTAAATAAACTTTACACTTACTTATATGAATTAACTTATTTTAGTTGCAATGAAATTTTGACACGCAGTTTTATACAGTAAGCTTTAAAAGGTTAAGCGTATATGTACGCATTTCGAGGTATATATATATATATATATATATATACATTATAACTGCAAACACGCAGTATAATTAACGTAAAGAACGACGCTTTGTATAGGAGAATTAGCCGCGCAAGATGAGAGCGAAAGAACGAAACAAATGAAAAAATGAGGTAACCACCCAGGAATCGAACCCGGGATCTTCCGATTGCCGGTCAGATATGATAACCATTACACCACGGGCATCACTCAGTCAAATGTCGTAATTCCTCTACATGCGCGCAGAAACCAATGCCCCAAAGGGGCATGCGGGAGGTGCCCCTTTGGGGCATTGGTTTCTGCGCGCATGTAGAGGAATTACGACATTTGACTGAGTGATGCCCGTGGTGTAATGGTTATCATATCTGACCGGCAATCGGAAGATCCCGGGTTCGATTCCCGGGTGGTTACCTCATTTTTTCATTTGTTTCGTTCTTTCGCTTTCATCTTGCGCGGATAATTTTCCTATACAAAGCGTCGTTCTTTACGTTATATATATATACTGTATATATACCCGCTAATATATATATATGAAAATTATTTCACGAAAGTAACACGTGAGTAAAACCACGAAGGAAAGGAAACACAGAATGGTGCTCAAGCGCTTTCGTCTAATGACATCCTCAGGAACACTCGTGGTTTTATTCATCATATATATATATATATATATATATATATATATTATATATATAATATATATACACCGCTAATATATATATATATATATACACACACCGCTAATATATATATATATATATACACACACACACCGCTAATATATATATATATATATTATATATATATTAGCGGACTGTCAAAGGGTAAACGAATAATAGTCCGGTTGCACGGGGTAGGAACCCTGCATTCTTTGTTATAAAGCAAATCTTGACATATTTTGAAAGCTTATACCACCCCATTCAAGAATCCATCGGGTGTACACCTGACCCCCGCTTGGCTTTTTCAATATGGCCATGGCCGCCATTTTCCAAGATGGCCGGCGAAACTGAAAAATCTCATATCCTGGTCAATGCTTGATGGATTTTGATGATCTTGGTGTCATTTCTAGGGGTTTCTAGGATGACGAGTCGATCTGGAGGGGTTGAAGATACTTTGGGAGTCGTTTTGACCCACATTCTTCAATAGTCAAGGTCATTGGAGGTCAAACGCCCCCCGAAATAAGGAATATCCCATATCCCGGGCAGTTGTGGAGATATTTTGGTGATCTTACTGTCGTTTTTATGGTTTGGGGCGAGACTGAGTAGTTCTATAGGCACATGATAACAGCAGGATATCATATTGCAACTCCATGGGTCAAATCAAGGTCATTTGAGGTTAAAGTTTGTCCAGTTGCGTCTTTCCAATACTAACAGCTCTATCGGCATTGGCATCTGGAGATGCAAGCTGTCCTCTCTGAATATTGTATAAGTTGCCGCCTGGATGTGACTCTGGATCCATTGGGTCCATGCACTTAGAAAGGGAATCATGAAGTGATCGGCGATCTTCTCCATCATGTTTGATGCGACCTCCTACCTCCTCTTTGTGGTACAGATTGAATGTTTCTAGGTGCTCATTCATATCTAGGAGGTCAGCAGTCAGACTCACACGAGCATTGAGGCTGTATACCCACGTGGCCATCACTTGTGGATTTTGGGTGCTACCAATGACACCACTAGGGCTCTTCCCACGACGCATCCACATACTCTCCAGGTTGGCACCCCATTCCAGAGTCCATCCATGTGATGCATAGAAACCTCTCCTCTCATAAATGCATCTAAGACTTCTTCAGGTAACCACGTCATAGATCGAATGAAGAAGAGGCCATATCTACTGTAGTTGTGATGCCCAGCAGCGAAGAAATATGGCAACATATTTTCAGCTGTTTGAATGACCAGAGCATAATCACCTTCATATGTACTGCGGATGTATTTCATAATGAGAAAAGTTGGCTTGATAATGATGTCAACCCACATACGAGTTGTTCTGCTAGCAGAGGCCAGTTCTTCAAGGACTTGCATCAAGTAAGCCATGGTATTGATACACTCACCATACTTCAAGAATACAGGTCTGAGAGCTTCTTCACTCAGCATGCGAAGTGCACGGGCATTTTGAGGGTACTTTTTCCTTCTAGCATTTTATCCACTGATCCGAATGTGCCACAGAGAACTTCTTTCAGGCCACTTCCCGCTGCTAGACTGCCAATCGCACCTATGAAGTCCATCACCAAGTGCATTCCACTAAGGATGGCAACCACATCAGTCAGAAGACTTCGTGTATGGAACAGGATGTCCACTATAACCTTGTAGATCTGTTGATCTGCTGTGATGACCAAAACACTTTGGTTGGACTCCCTCGTCACTTTAATGCCATTGTTGATTGCAGTGTTGACAGTGTTGTGGTCCGCTGGCTTCATATTAATGAGTGGCATATACTTAATGGCCGACTTCTTAGCTGGCATCATTCCCGCCTCTCTACAATGGCGGGTATTGAAGCCATTGTACTCAGGGGTGCCAGCGACAAACAGTACCCGTCTGAAGAACTCCAGATCTAGCTCTTCTGCACGGTGAAGTGACACTTCGGCTGCTCTTGTAAGCTTCTCAGAAGGCTCAAATGAGCAGGTTGCCTCCATGGGCATAGGGGTTTTTTTCGGACCAGTGTATGGCACAACTTCCAGCTCACAATTTATGGGAACTGACATTTCTTGTTTTGATAGTCTAGGGATGACCTTCGCACTGTCGTTTTCAAGTTATCTGGGCTGTGTTACAATAGCTGCAAGGTTGTGACAGTTTAATCTATAATTTTGGGAGTGAATAACTGCATCAAAGTTGTCAATTATAACTTGCACAAGACCAGCAAGTGCAGCATCATTCAAACCCAACCACACAGCATCTCTTGCTGCAACAACAGCAGCTGAGCGCATAAAACCCCGCACTTCATCATAAGAACAAGTTACATTGTACTTGTACAACTCTTTAATGATTTGCTTATGGTCACCTATGAGAACACCCAGTGCTATTTGGAGTGGAGTAGGCTGATTTGTAACAATACTTGCTACAATGTTTCCAACCATTATGGATTGCAGGGAGTCAGAGAATTTCGAGCTTACACGAGTAAGCAATTGCATAAGAACATCACTCATACATTCGGAAGCAATATATTTGTCTATGTGAGTACGATAAGAAGTGAATTCTTCCTTGTTCGTTTTGCACTCACTCGCGATTTACTTGCCCAGCTTCTTCACACACTCATCAATTTCAACAGATTCCTCACAATCTTTTGCAATATTCAGGCATGAAGCAGCAAATTTTTTGAAAACTAACAACGTAGCGATACCATCCCCATGTAAGTCTACAATTTCGTCTTTGAAGTAATCTTTAACTTTTACAATGAGCGACCTACGTGACAACTTCTCACCACCTAACTGTTTGTAAAGCTTCTCTACTTCAATTGAATTCCATGGTTTCATTTTGTCCTTCGACAATTCTACACACAAAGCAATGAAGGGGCGGTCTTCAGGTTCAACCCTTGACTAATTCTGGCAAGCTCTCTCAACCTCAACATGAAAGGTAGACATACAATCTTTATGGTATCGGGCTTCTTCAGCCGGTAAATCTCCTTTCATGCCCAACAACCTACTGAGTATAACTTGTCCCTGCTCATCATTTTTCAGTCTACGCTTTTATATCAACACATCTTTGTAATTTGTTTTTTATCACCAAGCTTATCGGTCATAAACCTAGATGCTGGAATGCGGTATTGCACCGGAACTTTGATGTCATATTTCTCGGGTAATATACATTCACTGACTTTCAAACAAAAGAGACAGTGTTTATTAGGGTCATATACTGGGCCTTCACTGAGAACAGCACTAGGTAGTCTTTTTGGCTCCACTGTAGGGGTATCGCATTCTCTATTTTTCACGAATGCTGATAAATTCCGCTTGGACACATAAGTGGAAACACAGTTCTTGTGACAACAAAGGATTTTTGTTCCATCTTCCAAGAGAGGCTCTAGTCTCGCTCGAACATCTGGCTGCCCTCTGATGTCGCTGCTCTCTATGATTTTCTGAATCCTCCCACAATTTAAAAGACCTTTCTGACCTCCAGGAAAGCTACGCAGGAAATCCTTGAAGAAACATTCGTCTGCAGCTTTTGTAGAACCTGAAAAATAAGAATTTTGTTTACCCATTCTTCAGAGTACAAATCGCATTAAAATAATTTATCCTCAGCAAATGAAAACTAAACAATGCTCACCTGGTATATTCTCCATAGTCAGCAGTCAAAAAACAATTTTGGAATCAGCACAACCAAGACGTCATCAAACCACCAGGTGGGCAGCACCATCAGCAATAATCTCAACAACCTGAAAAAAATAAGAGGAATAATTAGACATATTGGAATTCACCTTACAATGTGGCAAATAATCTCTGATTTCATTTTAAACCCTATAGAACTACTCAGTCTCGCCCAAAACCATAAAAACGACAGTAAGATCACCAAAATATCTCCACAACTACCCGGGATATGGGATATTCCTTATTCCGGGGGGCGTTTGACCTCCACTGACCTTGAGTATTGATGAATGTGGGTCAAAATGACTCCCAAAGTATCTGCAACGCCTCCAGATCGACTCATCATCCTAAAAAACCCTAGAAATGACACCAAGATCATCAAAATCCATCAAGTATTGACCAGGATATGGGATTTTTGAGTTTCGCCGGCAATATTGAAAAAGCCAAGCGGGGGTCAGGTGTACACCCGATGGATTCTTGAATGGGGCGGTATAAGCTTTCAAAATATGTAAAAATTTGCTTTATAACAAACAATGCAGGGTTCCACTAAAATCAGGGTCTGTGCTACCGGACTATAACAAAATTTTCCAGTATCTAGTCGGTAGTTTTTAAGCTATCCCAAAGTATCTGCAACCCCTCCAGATCGACTCATCATCCTAAAAAACCCTATAAATGACACCAAGATCATCAAAATCCATCAAATATTGACCAGGATATGGGATTTTTCAGTTTCGCCGGCCATCTTGGAAAATGGCGGCCATATTGAAAAAGCCAAGCGGGGGTCAGGTGTACACCCGATGGATTCTTCAATGGGGTTGTATAAGCTTTCAAAATATGTAAAAATTTGCTTTATAACAAACAATGCAGGGTTTCAGTAAAATCAGGGTCTGTGCTACCAGACTATAACAAAATTTTCCAGTATCGAGTCGGTAGTTTTTAAGGTTATTCTTTGACTGGATGTAAATAAAGGCTAAAATGCTAGTTGGCAACACCGCGAAATGGTCTAGAGGCAGAGAAAAGCAGAATGCCCCCAAAAAAAGTTAGTTATCGGACGGCCGTTGGCCAATAAGGTGTTTTTCGTATATAGGATGTTGTTGTTTATTTAAAAATAAGTATATTTTGAGTCTCTCTCCGAAAAAATTTTAACGCTAATTTCCCCCTCGCATTGTCCCGTTTATCTACAAGTGTTTTCGGAATAAATAAAAGTCAGTAAAGTGTAATTAATTGTATAATTAATCCCCCGGTCTCTTCTGCATTATTCGAAAGTGAAATGGCCTTGTCTCGGTCACGTGCTACCTGCGTTTATAAATATAGTGAAATCGAGTGTAAAGAGAAATATCAACGATAAAAAGAAATTGAATAAAGAAAGCGCAAATAGTTAAAAAGGCAAATAAGAAGGAAAAAGAATGGATTCACTACATATTTTGGTGGCAGGCGGTGGTCCCTATTAATATAAGTGCTTTCCCACGTCGCCTTATATCTCGGTCAAAATTTTAGCTACCCGTTTTATATAGTCTTTATAGCATTAATAAATATTCTCTTTCGATACTTTAAATAGTAAAATGTATTGTGTACCCCATTTGCAAGCAAATTCCGATTCCCAATTATATTTCAAGATGGCGCCTCCCTTTCTGAATTCTCCGCGTCCCTTCCGAAATTTCGCGGTCAAAATTTTCAGTCGTTTTTTTCTCTCTTCTCGTTGGAGTCTTGACTTTCAAACCGTTTCGACTCAAATTTTTATTTTCATTGAGTCGGACTCTGTTCCCACCCCGCGACTCAGTTTGAGTCAGAAATTTAACTCGAGAGTCGTATTTTTTTCTCATTGATTCGTCCTCACTTCGTTTTCTTTAGATTGTGTTTCATTCAGTCGGAGAGAGAGACACACATCTAAAATTTGAAATTGTCGTCACATGAAGTTTCTGGGTTTTCATTTTTGTCTTTTGTATTTAAATGTTTCGATATGATTACTGAAGGTAGTTTGAATAATAATTTTTTTAAATTATAATAACCGTTACTATGTATGGGCGCTTTTATATTTATGCTGGACAGTCTTGTTTCGTTGCGTTTCATGATTTTTTTTATTATCTTCTCCGATGTAACTGCCATAAGTGACCTTATTGGTAGCTAGGGCGTGATTAAATTTTTGTGAATTCTGTAAAATTCGTAATAGTTTTGCGTGAATTTGGCCAGAGCAAATTATAGTTATTGTTTCGAAGTGAAGTGTCAAGAAAATTAGGTAAGTTAAATGTGAAGTGATAATCAGTTGCAGTACAAACGTTTCGAATAAATTATTTTTTTCAAAATTTTGAGAGGCTCGATTTGGAAGCAACTAAGTTGGATCCGAATTCCATCCATTGAGTTTAGTTGACCTGATAGGTGATCGATCACCGACGAGATGAGAAGAGATGAGAGAGTGTGAAGAGAAGAAAAGAGAAAAGAGAGCGAACGAGAGAAACGAAACCGAATGCGCAGCGACTTAGTGCAGGACAGTTTCGATCCAAGATGGTCTACTGGTATTTCTCGGGCAGTCCTGGTCCTGCTGCTCGATGCTTCGCTCAGTATGTGTTTCAGCACTCGGTAGGCAAACCACGAGAGTTTCAACGAGTGTCTAAGGCTTTACTGTCAATACAGACATACCGTAGGTTCGTTGTGAAACCGTCTACGGCGAAGTGATCGATTGATTATTGCCGTGTAGAGTCTTTCAGTTGGACGTAGGAAGAGCAGCATTCACCGACAAAAGTTGAGATGAGAGAGGCAAATTCCGTCCAATTCCGGTGCGTGGTTCCACTTTCAGTATATCTCCATCCCCTGATCCTCTTAGAATTGGAGAGCTCTCTTGATTTTTTTTCTTAGCCATTTTTGGAGAGAGAGCGGAACCTCAAGCGTGCTGATCTGTTGCATGGTGATGCAACCCCTTGCATTCTAGCGAAGTGAGCAGGAGAGCTGCGTTTGAAAATTTAAGAAGTCCGTTGTCAGCTTGCGGATTGTTATCTAAGCAACGTCCAGAAATTAAGGTACACTGATTATTATGTAATGAAATTATAAGTGAAAGGGTGTGATTGTTGCCCATATTTGTTTTGTGTTTCGTCAAATAGTATGTGCACTCTGGTCAGTATTTTATATAAACGTTTTCTTGTTCTATGTTGCCCTGATAGTAACTGTATAACTATATAAATAATTGTTTCGAATGTAAAACGATCTTGATGAGAAATCGCTGGAGTAGATTGTGAACTTGAAATGTGTTGTAACCAGTGTTCAAAAAATTATCCGTTATTTTTCACGTAACGGATTCGTTACAGGTTGTAAATTGATTATTAGTGTGAAATGTTATTTTATGCAAATGTTGTGAAAATTATAAATTTTTCTTTTGGTTTTTATTAAATGATACAAAATATCTAATGTGTGGAATTTGTCATTGAAATGATTTCTTTTCTTCTAACTTTGAATTTGTTAAAGAAAAAATAAAAATAAAAAAATTTGTTGAATAAATACATAAATCTGTTGAAAGAAATTAAATGAACCAAATAAATTTTCCTAGTGAAAACTTATTTTCAAGGGGGTGATGCGAGTGTAATGTATTAACAATTGAATGTTTTGTTTATAAGAATTTAATAATGGTTGTTTAATAAGAAATTAAAAATGTTTTGTATAAAAATACGAATTGGCAACACTAAAATGTGCCCAAGTGGGAGGCAGAAAGAATGCCCATTTTCAGTTGTCAGACGGGCGTTCGGGTAAGGTGTTTGTTCTTAGGATGTCAGTGTTTATTTAAAATCATTAATTGCGTCTCTCTCCCAGGCTAAATGTTAACGCGAATTCCACCCTCGCCTTACCCCTTTTGTCTAAATTAGTTCGATATATTTAAAAAGTCAGTAAAGAGTAAATAAAAAAGTGTGTAATTTATCTCCGATTCCTTTGTGAGTTCGAAAGTAAATGGCGCTCACCGGCCACGTCTACCCGCCAAACTATTGAATAAAGTAAAGTAAAGTAAATAATAAATTGTAAATGAGGGAAAGAGATTTTGATCACTACAACTTCCAGACGAACTGTGAAAACTGTGAGTTCTGTGTTGACAAAAAATAAATACAAATTGACAACTACAACACACTCCGAGCCGAGAATAGTGAGACGCAAAGGAGGATGTGCTATTTACACACGCGAAAGACATATGGCAGAACTGACTATAAGTACTTCAAACAGCTACGTAGAATGTGTAGCAGCAAAAGTTGAAAAATTAAATATGGTACTAATTGTAATGTACAGATCCCCGAACACGCCAACTTCAAAATTCTCAGATTCCATTATAAAGGTCAGAAACTAGGTAAAAGAGCTACGTACATTCTCCAACTCCAAATATTTCCATTCATGAAATATAAAGGGATAGGAAGACATACACACCAGAACAAGAGGGGCACACGGGAAGACCAGGAGCAGGTAAAAATGCTACTAGCTCTAGCCGATGAATTTATGTTGACACAAGAAATAACAGAAAACACAAGAAAAACAACTGTCTAGATTTGGTATTCACAAACAACAGCAACCTTATTGATAACGTAGAAATATCCCCAACTATAATATCGGATCACATTATTGAAATAACAACCAATATAAAAGCAACAGGAAAAGAACGAACACAAACAATAGATAAACTGGGAAGGTGTTGCATCCAGCATGAAAGCAATAGATTGGAAAACCATCTTCAAGGCCAAGACAACGAAAAGATGCTAATGACATTAGAGGAGAAAACGCTGGAAATTGTGGAAAGACATGTCCTAAAAATGCAACAAAGACGAAAGAGAAGCTGGTTCGAGAGACAAAAGAGGTCATTGTTCCGAAAGAGAAAAAAGAGTGACTGCAAAATTAAGTAACTGCAAAGACAACAACATCAGGAAAATATTAAATGATAAACTGCAGAGTATCGATTGCGTCATACAGGAACTAATTAAGAAGCATACAGAAAAAGAAGACGACGACGCTATAGAAGCGATAAAAGTTCACTCAAAGTACTTCTATAATTTTGCAAAAAGGAAGTCGAAAAATCACATGACTATCTGACTTTTGAAAAATGAAGACAATGCTTTATCTGATGATCTAACAAAGTATCTGAAATATTAAGAGCTCAGTACTACTCATCTTTCAGTATCCCAAAATCTGACAAACTGATATGCGATAGAAACGCGTTCTTTGAAGAAGAACTACAAGGGGAAAGTATAGCGGACTTCGACTTTACGACGGAAGATATTACATAAGCTATAGTAAAACTGAAAGCAAACTCAGCGACAGGACCGGACAAATGGAATGCCATACTGATCAAAAACTCCAATATTGGATATGAAGACGATCACTAGACACAGGAGAAATACCGGGCATCCTGAAGAGAGCGAGCATAGTCCCAATATATAAAGGAGGAGATCGATCCGAGGCCAAAAACTATAGGCCAGTGTCACTTACATCTCATATCACTAAAATATTCCAAAGAATAGTTAGAGAAAAAATCTATGACTTTTTGGAAACTCAGAAAAAAATTAAATGATAACCAACATGGATTTCGGTCAGGCAGATCATGCCTATCACAACTAATGAAACACTATAACATTAATGATGCACTGGAAAGTAATGAAAACTATGATGTAATATACACAGACTTTGCCAAAGCGTTCGACAAGTGTGACCATGGAATCATAATACATAAATTGAAATATATGGGAATAATATGAAAAGTAGGGAAATGGATTTACTCGTATAATTTCCTTAGTGAGCGGCGGCAAGTCGTTACAGTTCAAGGAATATCTTCATCAGAATCAGAGGTCCTCAGCTCAGTACCACAAAGAACAGTATTAGCTCCACTACTCTTCATAATCATGCTAAATGACACAGATGAGGACGTTACCGGAGACAGCACAGTAACATCCTTTGCCGATGACACAAAGATCAGTCGAAAAATAATAAACCCAGAGGATATAGGATCTCTACAAGGACCTACAAGTGGACGGAAGACAACAATATGAAGTTTAACACTGAAAAATTTCAACTGTTACGTACGGAAAAAAAAGGAGGACCTAAAATCCGTAGAATACTATACCCCAAATGGACGGGTAATTCAGAGAAATTCTAAAGCAAAAGATTTAGGAGGTATAATGATTGATGATGCGAAATTTGAAACACAAAATAAGATAGCAGTAAACAGAGCAAAGAGAATAACTGGGCAGATACTGAGAACCTTTAAACGAAGGGATAGGAATCTAATGATTCCTCTATTGAAAACACTGATCATACCCAAGTTGGAATACGTACTGCTCAGTCCTAACATCCCCATATAAAAAAGAAGACATTATTCAGCTAGAAGGGGTTCAGAGAAGCTTCACAGCCAAGATCAAAGGGTGCAAAGAACTAAATTACTGGGAAAAGTTATGTGAATTAAAACTATATTCACTGGAAAGGAGAAGAGAGAGATACACCATTATTTACACTTGGAAAATAATGGAGAAACTAGCTCCAAATCTTACTCTGAACCCTATAACCCTCCAAACAACAGTAGAAAGTAGAAAAGGAAGACTGTGTCGTGTTCCCAAACTAAAGGCTAGACAGGGAACATCCTTAACCCTGAAAAAAAATAGTTTTGTTGTGAGAGGACCAAGACTTTTTAATCAGCTGCCTAGAGAACTAAGGAACACGAGTGGTGTTGCGGTGGGCATCTTCTAAAGAAGATTAGACGCTACAAGAAACCAACTCTCTACTTCACCAGGGCAACTGGAGAGGAGGGGCGACAAGCTTGACCTTCGTGAAATGAGGAATCATCGCATGGAACATTTGAAAGGTTGAAAGGAAAGGTGTATATATATATATATATATATATATATATATATATATATATATATATATATGCACTTCCTTTTCTGAAAAATGTGAAACTGCTCATAAGAGGTAAAAGGCAATAAAATAATGATCAAGAGACTTCACGAAAACTTCAGTAAATTCCCCTTATTACAGTCACAAAAATGTCCGTCTTTGTTTATTAATACGAACAACGTAATTACGATTTACGTAGCAGTGATACAAAGTTGCTTTATTTATGAATCAATATCGGACACAATAATGCATTCCTTTTGCAATTAGACAAACTTTGTCAATAACACAAGTTTTGTGGGCATTGCACGATTTTGCAATAATGCATTCTTTCTCTTTTTAGAAAAAATATATAATAATATCTAAGGAAAATTATTAATATTTGAGTTATTTACATCATCGATAGGTAGAGTTGGATTTCTTGATTCTCAACTCAAATTCAGGTACTTTAAGACCTTCTAATTCAAATCCAAATCAAACTAAAACTTAATAGTACTTAATAGTACCCAATAATAATAATATAATAATAAACTGTCTAAAGGAAACCGAGTTGACAGCCAATTTACGGTTTAGATTTTCATTATTTCGATAACATGAAACGCCAGCGTGTAAAGCAAACTAAAGCTGTGTTCAGTCTTTATTATATCTACAGGTGTTTGTGCTTTGAAATCAAATGATGCTTGCAGAAATAAAATATGAACACGATCTGAGTTATGAGGTTTAAATAGAGCCGGAAAAAAAATTGTCGTATAAAAATACCATTGGAAAAACACTGAAATTTATTTTAAAAGATACAATTAATAGTGGCGAAAAGTACAGTAAAATAGATTTAATTTATTAAAGGGGCACGCGATTTCGATCATATGATCTCATTCAGGTGTTCTTCATTCCTTGCCCTAATCCTTTGCCATCCCTCCACACACACACACACACACACACACACACACACACACACACACACACACACACACATATTTGTTCAAACCAAAATAAAGTAATATATGGGATAAAACTCAGAATGGTTCGTGAGGTTTTTTCATGATACACACAGACCGTGCGCCCGACGTGGGCAATATGACTCGATCCTGTCCCAAAGCTGGATCCTATCTGCTTTGCAGATAGCTGGTGAGGGAAGCTATATTTTTGGGGCCTCTTTGCGAGTGACCCGTTTCGAAGTCGGGCTAACTTAATCGGACTACAGATAATTTAATTTTCCCAGAAGAGTTCCTTGTTCCATGCACGGTCTGTGTGTATCATAAAGTAATATATATATATATATATATGTAGAGAGAGAGAGAGAGAGAGAGAGAGAGAGGGGAGAGAGAGAGAGAGAGAGAGAGAGAGAGAGGCGGATTTACGTATAGGTAGAGTAGGCACCTGCCTAGGTCGGCAAATTTTGAGGGGCGACAAATTTTGTCGTATTCCAACAAAAATGTGGCAAAGAAAACAAAAATAGAAAATATATAAGTTATAAGCACTAACAAATTAAATGGATCCACAAATAAGTTTTAAAGCAAAAAAGAACAGCAGCCTCTAATAGCAAACTAGCGATATTAAATGGCACAAATACGAATATAAGCCACTGTTTGTGTATATATATGGTGCGGAGTGTATATATAGTGCGGAGTGAACCAGAGGTTCAGCGCACTAGTGATGTTGTGTTGTGTTCTATGTTGTGCTAGAGTGGTACAGTCTGTCATAATGTGTTCAAGTGTTTGTGGTTGTTCTGGCACAGTTGGCAGGTGTCGTCTGTGGAGTTGTCTAGTCTGTGTTTATATGTCTGTAAGTTGGGTTGATGTCCACATCGGAATCGTGCTAAGTTAACTCGATCTGATCTGCTCAGGCTGGTCTCTGACTGACCTGTCAATGGGTGGCGGCTTCGCACCTAGGACTGCATTCGGACCGAGTCGTGTTAGTGCTTTGTGGGTTAGGTGTGTGTGTGTGTGTGTGTGTGTGTGTTTTCTGTGCTGTGTGATGTCTGTGGGGCGTGGTATGGAATGGAGTATTTGGTTATAATGTCTCTCTGGTGTTACCTTAATGGTGCGAGGTGTTGGTGCATGATTGTACATATAGTGGCAAGGGTGCTGTGGGTTAGTTGTCGCTACTGCCATGAATTGTGTTCCCCTCATGTCTAAATGTTCCCTAACTTTCAATATTTTTGTTTCTGTGTGCAGATGTTCTATTGGTGTTGGTTGAGTACATCCTGTACTGATACGAAGTGCGTTGTTTTGTATTGTTTGTAAGGTGTTTATGTGTGTGTGTTTTAGATAATGGGTGCCCAGCATGGGCTAGCATAGTCCATACCTGAGCGAATATATTGTTTGTATATGAGTGATGTAGGTACACGGTAGTTGTTGCCGTCAGTTCGTCTTGAGGTGTGAGAGGAGGTACATCACGTCGCCAGTCGCAGTGGCACTGAGGTTAGTGTTTACCGAAATCCTTTTATATATAGATTTTACTGTAATTTTTCTATTGTTTAGTTTAATTTAACTTTTTTTTTTTATTGTTTAGTTTAATTTATTGAACTTATTTTCTATTAAAATTTATTGAACTTATGTATTGTTTGAATTATTTATTATATTTAATTTATTTATTTGTTAGTTTAATTGGGGCAACGTCCCACCTCCGTTGTAGCGAATCTACGAAAAAAGAGTCACAGGAAAAAAAGTCAGAAAAAAGTCGTTAACTTCGTTAAAGTTGACAAAGAAGTTGGTGAGGCTGCATCCAGAAAGCTGAAATCACATCTCTGGTACTTGAGTGAGGACCTGGCTCCGTTAGGTCTTTTTTCAGATAAAGTGTGTCTTGAAGATAAAAGAGCAATGACAAACGGACTTCAAAAGCCTCTGAAGAAGAAGGACCAGCGTAGAATTCCTGTTAAAGCAGTAGGTTCCTTTAAGGGTAAGAGATTGTCAGATTTCATCACGAGCAGATCATCAAATATGTTCAACGCGTTAAAAATTGACAATGAATTCCTGCAAACAAATCCTTCACAATGGTATGACCAACCAACATACATACATAGCCGAGAAGTTGTGTCCCATCTTAAAGTTGTAAACGACTGTGCAGAACGAGCAGTTAAACTTGCAACAGATTTCAAAGAAACAATTACAGTGAATGAGGAGCAACGTCAATTTCTATTTCAAGTTGTCCAGTTTCATCGGAAAGCGATTGCACAGCCCCAGAAATCACACTTCGTACAGTGATCAATATTCAATATTCCAGTTGCTCTGCGCAGTCCCTAAATCTTCATTAAATGTAATGAAAATTTAACCTAGCGTTTGTAATATCATGTCATAAAATAAAACACTATGGAAACAAAAATTCAAAAATTTTTTTTAGCATTAAATTTTTAAACGATCTAATATATATATATATATATATATATACATTTTAACTGAAAACAACACACAGTATAATTAATGTAAAGAACGACGCTTTTGTAGAAGAGCGTTCCGCACAAGATGAGGAGGGAGAACGAACAAATGATGAAAAATGAGGTACCACCCGGGAACCGAACCCGGGATCATCCGATTGCCTGTCAGATATGCTATCGGATGGCCGGCAATCGGATGATCCCGGGTTCGATTCCCGGGTGGTACCTCATTTTTCATTTGTTCGTTCTCCCTCCTCATCTTGTGCGGAACGCTCTTCTACACAAGCGTCGTTCTTTACATTAATTATACTGTATGTTGTTTTCAGTTAAAATGTATATATGTACGGCATGCGAAGGTGCCCCCTCAGGGCATTGGTTTCTGCTCGTATGTAGGAGAATTACGACTTCTGATTGATCGAGGTCCATGGTGTAGTGGTTAGCATATCTGACCGGCAATCGGATGATCCCGGATTCGATTCCCGGGTGGTACCTCATTTTTCATTTGTTCGTTCTCCCTCCTCATCTTGTGCGGAACGCTCTTCTACACAAGCGTCGTTCTTTACATATATATATACACTGTAAAGTAGCAACAAGCCTATCCTTCGTGAAAGGGTGAAAAGTATAATATATATACATACACAAGGTCTGTTCAAAAAGTATCTGGGCAGTGCGCTTATTTTTAGAACGAGGTCACGCTTGGAGTTGTGACTGCTAAACATGTCTCTGCATGTCGTGACGGGTTGACTGATAGGGTTGCACTTCATTGTGTAGTGTCACTCCACTGTGGTGATCCGATAAAGTTAAACGTGTTTTATTTCGTGGCGATTTTCTTCTTTCTTGTTTTTTTTTCTTCTGAAGGTGTTGTGCACCTTGAATTTGTTCCACAGGGACAAACAATAAACAAGGAATTTTACAGTGAAGTTTTGAGACGTCTACGTGAAGCAGTTCGGAGGAAACTGACGCAGAAGTGGAAGTCCGGAGACTGGATGTTTCATCACGATAACGCGCCATCTCACTCGTCACAACTTGTCCAGCAATTTTGGGCCAAAAACACTACCCCCCACCCCACCCCCACACACACCAAGTACAGCAGCCTCCATATTCGTCGGATTTTGGTCCATGCGATTTTTTTTTTCCTTCCGAAGCTCAAACAAACCATGCAAGGAACCGATTCGATGATGTTGGGACTATTAAAAGAAATTCGGCTGAGCAGCTTTTGGTCATTCCGAAAAGTGCTTTCGAAAAATGTTTTCAGCAGTGGCAGGATCGTTGGGCAAAGTATGTGGCTTCAGAAGGAGCGTACTTGAGGGAGATTAAGCCCGAAACCCTGTAAGTACCATAGTCTCTTCATAATCGCATCAGTCGGAATAATTTTTGAACAAACCTCGTGTGTGTGTGGTGTATATATATATATATATATATATATATATATATATATATATATATATATATATATATACACACACACACACACAGTGCGTTCGAAAAGTCTGTCCGCAGTCAACTAACACTTTAAAAAAAATGTTTGACAACAAGTGTAGACGAGTTGTTCTATGCCTGCAAAATGGTGGAAAACACTTTCAACACATGCTGTAAAATCAAAAGGTTATGTAATAAAATCACTAAATCATGGTTCAATGAAAACATTGTAGTTTTTCAATTTCCTATGCGTTTAACATAGCACTGCGGAGAGACTTTTAGAACGCACTGTGTATATATATATATATGTGATGAGTTTCCAATTAAACACGTGAAATGAATGAATGATGCAAACCCACAAGGAAAGAGAAAAATGATTCCAAGGTCTTTCGTGTATTTAGAAGTACACCTCGTCAGAGAATGAAGGGAGAAAGCGAGATGACAAAAATATATAAATATGTACAACGGGACAGAAAAATAAGAGGATTAGCACATGATTAACAAGAGTTAATTAAAGGCAAAAAGTATTTTAACAAAATATTGTCAATTTTATACATTCCCGCACTGTTATTGAAATTATGGAGTTGTGACTGTTAAACGTGTCTCTGCATGTCGAAACAAGTTGACTGATAATAAGTATAATAATACTGTATTGTTAATCTCGCCTAATAAAGAATAACCCGGATAATGCAGTTGGCTGTGTATTCGATCGGATATACAGGGTGTCCGAGAATTATCTTTGCAATTTTTGGCTGTTATTGAAAGTCAACCATGAACTGTAGAAATTCCAGTGTTGTCCCATTATACAGAGAATCTCATTAAGTTTTTTCTGATACCAAGTTTTGACAAGTCTTTTAGAAATTCCAGTGTGTCCGAACATTATCTGTACAATTTCATCTTTTAATAAAATTCTTGATAACACACGTAAAATTCTTAAACAAGATTATTTAGAATCTGTATTTTCAAAAGTTTCTTTTATTAAAGTAACGTTGTTACAAACATTCGATATGTGCACCATTAGTGATTCGCAAAACATCCAATCGATACTCCAAATGTTGCCATGTACGCTGCAGCATATCCACATCAATTCGCTCAATAGCAGCTGTGATTCTTGCTTTTAAATCATCAATGTCTGTCACCCGCGTACATTTCTAAAAAACTTGTCAAAACGTTGTATCAGAAAAAACTTAATGAGATTCTCTGTAAAATGGGACAAACTAGAATTTCTACACTTCATGGTTGACTTTTAATAACAGCCAAAAATTGTACAGATAATTCTCGGACACCCTGTATATATAAATAGGCCAAACGGGAAAAACGTTAGCGTTAGATATTAGGGTAAAACAGCATAAATATGCGTGTAGCAGCAAATAATTCTAATGCATTGCTTAACCATATGCACTGATGTAATCATAGTGTCATGTGAGATAGTTCTAAAGCTCTCGTTAAAAACACAGATATAATTGAAAGGAATATTCTAGAATGTGCATTTATCCATTTTAAAAATAATTTCAATAACGGTGCGGGAATGTATGAAATTGATAATATCCTGTTAAAATACCTTTCCAGATGATTGTAGAGGTGAACAGTGGGTTAAGTGCATGTTGTGTCAGTACTAGTGTCACGTTGAATGTGCTGGGTATACTTCAGGATATTACATTTGTGATTTTTGCAAGTAACATCTACAGTAAACTGCTAACATATTCAAATTTATCTATGTAAGTAGACCTGCCTATTTCGTATTTGTAGCCCTCTTTGCAACAACAGGAAAAATGTGATTTTTGTTTGCTGTTTTTTTTTATTATTTCACTAAAGAAAATTATAATTTTTCTAGTAAAAACAATTTGTCATTGTCATATATTATCTCATTTTACTTTGTAGCTTTTGTAATAAAAGAAGAAATAAACTATTTTGCAAAAACAAAAATGTATTCCATATTTGTCGACTCTCCTCTCTCTCTCTCTCTCTCTCTCTCTCTCTCTCTCTATATATATATATATATATATATATATATATATATATAGGCCTACTGTATATACATTTCGGACTCTGTCAAATGAGGGAGAACAATCCGCGGTGTGTCCAGATAAAGTGCGCATTGTCCAATTGCCGGGTTGGCTTTGTTCGTAACATATCGAGGGTGTTTATAAAGTCCCTATCTATTTCAGTGAAAACGTAGCAAAAAGGGTAAAATTAAATAACAATATAATAGAAGGCATACATTTAGTGAATACTTAAGCATATGATTCTACATGAGCACCGTCAGTATATCTACAGAGTTCGAATCTGTCAGGAGCATTGCGGAACATATTTTGGAGCATGAAAAGGGTTATTTTTGTAACTGCTGTTACGATACGAGCACGTAAATCTTGCAGATCTGTAACCCTCGTTTCATAGACGTTTGATTTGATAAAGCCCCATGCAAAGAAATCCAAGGGCGTTAGGTCAGAAGATCGAGCTGCTCAGGGCCTGTTGCCTCCACGTCCGATCCACCGATTTGGAAATCGTTCATTTAGGTACTTCCCAACAATGTTTGCGTAATGACAAGGTGCCCCATCTTGTTGAAAGACGACGGTGTTTAAAATGCCATCTGAATGAAGCTGGGACATTTACGTTTGAACCTCCCCCTCCTTGTATAAAACCGCTTTTAAACGCCCTTGTATAAAACCCATGTTTAATGCAGTTTCGAAAAAGGCGTCTGACAGTGATGTACGTCGTAAACAGAGAGCTGTTATCGAGTTCTTAACCGCAGAGAAGGAAACAGTTGAAAATATTCACAAACGTCTAAAAAACGTTTACGGAGATGCTGTTGTTGATCGAAGGACAGTTGGACGCTGATCTAAACGTGTGAGATCATCGGAGAGAGGGAGAGCCAGCCTCGATGATGAAGCACGCAGCGGTCGCCCGGCATCAGCTGTGACATCTCACACTGTGCAACGTACTAAGAGCATCATTCGATCAAATCGGCGCGTCACATACAAGGAGCTATCACTGGAGCTAGGAATTAGTCGTTGGTTCGATACGAGACAGAAGGGGATGACTTCCTTTTACGAATTGTGACTGGGGATGAGACTTGGGTACACCACTTTGAACCTGAAACAAAATGCCAATCCATGGAGTGGCATCACGCAGACTCCCTACGCAAGAAAAAGTTCAAAATAGCTCCCTTTTCAGGAAAGAGTATGGCCATCATCTTCTGGGTCATGAAAGGGGTGATTCTGGTGGACATTATGAAGAAAGGATAAACAATCAACTCAGAGGCATATATTGCTACCCTACAGAGACTCCAGAGACGTATAAAGCGAGTTCGACCGGAGAAAAAACTGGAAGACGTCATTCTTTTGCACGATAACGCAACACCACAACAGTTTGCAAAGAAGAGCGGCCATCACAAAAATGCGCTTGACTGTGTTACCCCACTCTCCTTACAGCCTGGATCTGGCACCTTCAGACTTCCATTTGTTTGGGCCAATGAAGGGTGCTATTCGTGAAAGAAAGTTTCAGAGTGACAATGAGGTTGTTGAGGAGGTTAAGAGGTGGCTCAAGTGGAACCTAGAGGACTTTTACAAGCAAGGAATAAAGGCCCTTGTTTCGAGGTGGAGGAAAGCCGGAGAAAAGCATGGAGACTATGTGGAAAAATAAAAACTTGTAAAAAAGGAATGTAACTACTTGAATACAAAATTTTTGGAACTTACGACTAATATAAGGAAACTTGGAAAGAAAAAAAAAGGTGGGGCAAAATATATTGAGTGGCCCTCGTGTGTGTATATATATATATGTGTGTGTGTGTGTGTGTGTGTGTGTGTATGTGGGTGGGTGTGTAATTTTGTTTTATTGTACTGGTGAAATTATAAGGTAAAAGGAAAATAAAATAAAGAAAAAATGAAAAAGATCGAAGCCGACATAATAGTAAAAAGTTGTCTCATTTGAGTCCAATCATTTCGCAGAGTAAATTGGCAGGAAAAAAAGGTTCGAGAAAGTTCTTTTAGAGTACGTGTTGGGCAGAACAAAGATAAATTAAGTTAAATTAAATAAGATATGACTAAAGATAAATGTAAGTTAAGTTAAATAAGATATGTACGCGTATATAACGTATAGATCTTTCGTTACTTATATCGAATTCAACAGTGCTGGATAAAGCTGTAAAATTTAAAATTCTGATCCTGATTTGTTTCCATTAATTTTCACTCAAAATTAATTCCGTTCATTTTTATTTATTCATTGATTTCCAGTTGCATGAGAAGCTGTTCATAAAATTAGTGTAATATATATCCTATATAGGAGCATAACGGAAATTCCATGTCCTCTAGGGTGTATGATGCTCATTGAAGCACGAATTTCAAGATTGGCAGTATGTATTCCTATGTAAAATTACATTTTAGGAGGGGTTTGTTTTCTTGAACTTTTGCTAAAAATCACGTTTAAGTGTTCAAATTTCCACTTTTTCTTTTTCCGGTTATGTACAGAACAGCTGT
This sequence comes from Bathynomus jamesi, assembly GCA_023014485.1. Taxonomy (NCBI): domain Eukaryota; kingdom Metazoa; phylum Arthropoda; class Malacostraca; order Isopoda; family Cirolanidae; genus Bathynomus; species Bathynomus jamesi. The sequence goes on along the minus strand of JAJOZX010000124.1, from coordinate 1,376,805 downwards.
GCAGGACATACACTGTAGTACAAATGTAACAGACCGGTTTCTTACCAAACAAACCCATTGTAACAGCTGTTATAGGCTACTAGAGTTTCACTGTGATAATTTTCTATGTTTCAATACAAAGCTTGGTGAAGACTGTGTAGCCACCATGGCTAAGTAAGGATGAAAGACCAGAAAAAGCTCTGGTTCAAAGCTGAGTGATCTGGTGGGTCCAGGCAAACAGTTATTTCCCACAGAAGCTCCAACCTGGAGAGCTGTGTTTCAGAGAAGAATCCTCCTCCAGGAAGAGAAGCTGCTTCTGGATGATATGAAGAGAGCTCAGTACCCTCTGCAAGATTTGGCTAAGGACTTGGCATCACTGGTACTGGCACAGTGGCGCAAAAGCAATGCCAAGTTCACTCCTCCTGTGATCATTCAAGAGAGATCCATTGCCAGGAAGATTCTTGTCAGGTGGAATGAAATGATTGACCTAGTGAATGGCAGAGTGAAGGCTGCAAAGAGAGAGAAGAGAATATCTGAACTTGATACATTGTTTGACATAACCTGCAGACATGATATCACTCTCTGTGGAACTGAAGCATCTTGCTGCTCTGGCTGTGCTGCTATAGTTCATGTTAACTGTGACTGTCCTCTGCCTCAGAAGATTCCAAAGCTAGAGCTAGAGTGGCTCCATTACCAGAGAATCAAAACCTCAGAAGTTTCTGGCTTCCGGATGGCATCTGTTGATGTGAAGGAAACAGTGAAACAGGTGAACATGCCGTAACTACCTATGAGGTCACCGAGGTCCGGACCTCGGTAATTATTTCCTAAAAAAAAAAAAAGAGACTGAACCGTTCTCCATGTATGAAACGCATATTACCGCTTTTCTTTTGAAAAGAGGGAGCGTCGAGCGTTTTGTGTTTAGTGTATAGCTTGGGTTGTGTTTGTAGATGTCATTTTGGTCTGAATTTTGCTCGTCCCGCCGCGCTCGAAAAAAATCTGGACCTCACTAATTTCTAAACCCTAGTTACGGCCCTGCAGGTGAAGGCTGCTAAGAGGAAGGTGGAAGAACAGAAGGCAGCTGAGAAGAGAAACAGAAAAGAGTAAGAAGAAAAGGAGCTACTGCTTCTACAGATCTACAGAAGCTAAGGCTAACAAAGACCCTAAGATCCACTCTAAGGTTAGCCCGAGAGAAAGGAAAGAGTAGGGGGATAAGAGAAGAGAATAAGGGGTTAACTAGGTAGCAACACCTACAGTATCACTCGTGGGTTAACATTCATTCAGAAAAAGAGAAAAAAAAGACTCGCCATCATCATCCGCCGGCCACTGCCGACAAGTCAGAAAAATAGTCGAAGAGAATAGGAAAGGGGTGAAAGATGAAAAGAAGTAAAATAAGAACGCTTACAAACCATGCAAACTACAGACATGCAAGTAAAGAGAGTTACAGACATGCAACTAAGGAGAGGATAAGAAAAAGAAAAAAAAGTCGGTAAAGTTAAACAAAAAGTGGATTAGTTTACTCTACCAGCTACATCTACGTTCGTGTTAGTCTAATTTTTTTTTATTGCTGGCATCACACGTTGGCATGTCACAAGCTGGCATTAATCGTCAACAGACTCATCCTCAATCACCCCCCCCAGAGCTCCTGTTACTAGGTGTTTATTTTTTATTTTAAACAACGTTAATATTTTTAAAATGCCTATCTAGACGGTTCTTAAACATATTAACGCTGGTAGAATTAACGACTGACGCTGGAAGATTATTCCATTTATCAATTACTTTAAACGTAAATAAGTTTTTAGCGATATTCGTAATGAAACGTCTGCCACGCAACTTAAATCCGTTATTACGAGTATTGCTATTATCGAAAGTGAACAGCTTGTCAAAATTTACGTTATCGATGTTATTAACGATTTTGAAAACTTCAATAAGCTCCCCCCTTAATCTCCTAGTTTCGAGTGAATGCAAGTCTAACTCTTTAATCTTATATTCATAAGGCTTGTTGCGCAATGACTGAATTAGTTTCGTGGCACGACGCTGAACCCTTTCTAACCTATCAATATCCTCACGCAAATACGGGCACCAAAACTGAACGGCATATTCTAAATGAGGCCTGACTAGGGACTTGTAAAGGGGCAATATAATATCCTTCGATTTAAATTCGAAATTAAGCGCTATGAAACCTAACATCCTATTAGCTTTTGCGCAAGACTCCAGGCACTGGTTCCTAACTTTTAAATCCTTAGATACGCGTACACCTAAATCTACTTCCTCGTCAACGCTCGCTAACTCTCTACCATCCATCGTGTACGTGTAATTATTGTTACGAGAACCTATATGCAAAACTTTACATTTGTCTACGTTAAATTGCATCTGCCACTTATCCGTCCACTCCATAATCCTATTTACATCGTCTTGGAGCCTATTTCTATCGTCCTCGTTAACAACCTTACCGCCTATTTTAGTATCGTCCGCGAATTTTGACACGTTACTAGTCAATCCTACATCTATGTCGTTAATGTAAATTACGAATAGTAATGGGCCTAACACTGAACCCTGTGGGACACCGCTACCTACATCCAACCACTCCGATTTACTACCATTAACAACGACCCTCTGTCTCCTAGCACGAAGCCATTCCTCGAACCAGTTAGCTACCTGACAGCGTATACCGTGCGCTTTAACCTTCGCAATTAATCTTCTATGCGGAACTGTATCGAACGCCTTTTTAAAATCTAAATAAATAACCTCAGCCGCTCTATGCCTATCGTATTCGAGCACTATTTCGTTACAAAATTCTAACAAATTAGTTAAACAAGATCTATGGCGTCGAAACCCATGCTGACTACGTACTATTAATCAAATCTCGACTTTCTAAGTGATCGATGATACGATCCCTAACTACGGATTCCAAAAGTTTACCGACAATTGACGTTAAGCTAATGGGCCTATAATTGCTAGCTACTGTGCGGTCGCCTTTTTTAAAAATGGGCGTGACGTTAGCTAATTTAACCCTAAAAGGACGACCGCTATATATTGGTAACCTTTCAAATGCACGCATTCATAACTTAACCCTACAAACAATTCCGGCGTTAAAGGGTTAAAGTCTTAAGGAATAATCCCCGTTTCGTGTGACTAATTAAAAATCTTCGTTAGGGGGCCTACAATAACGTCTTTCAAATCTTTCAAATGTCTGGAATAAAAAGCGTCAGGGCCTGGAGCCTTGCTAACTTTTAGCCTATCGATATAATGCGTAATCTCACCCTCGTAAACAGTTATTTCATCCAAAATAGTCTCTCTACTAAATGGAACGATATCGTCCACGTCGCGAACATTATTTACGTCTTCTACGGTAAAAACTGTTGCAAAAAAATTATTGAAAATACCCGCCATCGCCTGAGCGTCAGAAGCCAAAGCGCCGTTAACATCCACTAGAGGACCTATGTTATCTTTTATCGGTTTACGATTATTGACGTATTCAAAAAACGTTTTTGGATTATATTTACTATCCGCAGCTATAAGTATTAGGGCGGATCGAAAATGAGGTTTTTAAACATTTTTTCGAAATTCAAATATGGCTAGTGCGGAAAATATGTGGGTGCTATAGATAATGACTGTGCATAAATATTAGTCCTGCGAAATTATATCTTCAGGTGCCACAAAGCCGTCGAAAAAAGTGAAATATAATGATTTTCTTATATTCTGCATTATTACAATAACTGAAACTTACTTGTTATTATTATATATTAAGTGTTCCAATTACCAAAATAGTTACTGAATTACGCAGCTCTTAGTTTATTTAGATCAATGTTTTTTTTATTAATGATCTAAATAATCCAGAACTCACCACGAGGAGGTGGCTGCGTGTCGAGCTCCACCCATGCCCTCCCAACCACCCATCCTTGCGCATGTTTTTTTCTATTAACGTTTTATTTAAACTTTATATTCAGCTTTACTTTCGAATGATGGCATTTTTTTACGTGACTGAAGTGTTGATCTTATGAAGCCATCTCGCGCGTTCAATCCAAATACTTTTGATGATGCTTCAGTCACTAATTTTACCATTCTTTCTACTACTTGTGTATGACAAGGGAATTTCTCGAATGGAGGGGTACTCTTGTTTTCTATGAATTCTTCAATCTCATTTTCTGTCAGGTGTCTTGTCACAGGTGGTTCAGTGACAATGCATTTTTGCCAATTAATTAAATCAGTATAATCAGTAGCTTCAAATTGAATAACGGGTACTGTGAAACGCCTCACAACTTTTTCTTGTTTGTTTGCCTTGCTTTCTTTATTCGCCTCCACGCTAATTCTCTTATGGCGCTGCGGTCATCATGAATCATTGATGCTAGAATATTTTCTGGATTTGCAAAAAATGCATTTCTTTGTATGACAGGGTTTACAATATCCTTTACTTCGTCATTCAGTGTTCTTGTTAGTTCAATAGTTTTGAAAACATGTTTTGAGCCATTGACAAAAGACGTACTTTGCTTAATAGAAAACCACATTGGGATGTAGACCTTCATTATAAAAGAAGCAATGTTCATGAGGTTCTCAGATGGACTTACAGTTGAAACGTATAGACGAAGCAAACGATTTGCTGTAGTCAGCCATCGTGAATGTGCCATTTTGCCTGGACTACGATGAGCAAGATCTGGAGAGCAATATCCCTTTGTTATGGCCTGATGAATATCAATTAGATATTTTTGGTCGGTGCTAAGATCTTCACAGTCTACAGTTGGTTCCTCAGCATCAATCCTTTCAAACTCGACAATAGGAAGACTCTCACAGTTCTCTAATTCCCTGCCAATAGGACCGGTGAATCCGCGGGGGCCAGATGTTTTTCCATCCAGCTTTGCAACTAAATGGCGTAATGGCAATTCATTGGCATGGAGCTGGCACACTAAATGTTGAACTGGCTTCTTCAGCTTCAATTCTATAAGCCTTATAACGCCTCCCTTTTCTCCAGTGTTGACTGCTGCACCATCGCATCCAATGGCAACAAGGTTTTCCAGGTTCATGTCATTATTTCCAATATACTCAAACATTCCTTTACATATTTCTTCAGCTGATCCAGAATTCACAGAATAATGGCCCAAATAATCTGAACCAGGTTCTCTCACTAAAGTGATATGTTCTTCTGTTACCTTCTTCTGATATACTTTGGACTCTTTTTTTTCTTGGAAGAGTGTAGAATCTCTTCGACCATCAAAATAGATTCCTCTGATTGGGACCTGATTTTGATCTTTCATAATTTCTGATCTCTTCTTTTGTCTTTCTCTTCTGATTTTACTCCTATCCACTACTTCAGATGTATTGTCAATAGAAACTTCTCCAATATCTTGCAATACTGCACTAACAATGAATGCTGCAGCTCGATCTGAAACTGCAGTCCTGTCACAAGCAGTAGCCACTGAAGGTAGATTTGTAGTTTTCCTTTTCTTGAATAATTGTTCTTCAGGTTGTTCGAGCTTTCTCTTCGAGCTAACTGGCTCTGGAAATGTATCGTCTGATATTTCGCCAGATTCACTTTCACTATTTGATGTCGATGATGATAATTCAACATTTGTATCCTGCAATTTCTCCTGTGAAGATTCTTTGGTGAGCCTCACAGCTTCTTTTTGCTTTCTTAGCAACGTAGATGCTTTTTTCTTTGAGAGTGTAATATCTACTCTATCAATAAACAGTTTTCTTTCACTCCTTTGATCTAAGAGGAACGTCACTTCTTCCTTTGGAACCGTTTTTTCTTTGGGACAAGAACATTGTGTTAGTACTTTGCACTTGCACGCTGCAATGTCAAAAAGTTTCGTGTGTGCTTCTTTTTTGAACATCTCAATCTTTGCTTTGTAAGCTTCAGAATTTTTTCTGCTTTGGTATGGCTTCATAATGACACGATACTTTTCGTGGTAGCTTCTGAACATTGTTTCAATTCGCCTGTCTGACAGAATTGGGACGGAAGCACTTTCCCAAATTGTTTTCAATTTATCAACAACTTGTTCTAATATTTGAGCTATTGAAGGATCTTTATTAGTATTCTGTTTCAAATCGTTTCTTACAAACAAGTAATATTTAAAAACTCCTTCGTATGTAGGAAGATTCCTGTGCCACAAATCTTCCCCCATACCAAACATGGGGCACTCAGTTGAGGCCCTGGTTGATTTTGCACAAACTCGAGACATTTTGAAAGTATACAAATCTGAAAAAGAAAGAGCTAATATCAATTATACGTTAATTTCAGTTAATAGTACATGGCAAACTTAGGGCAACACAATACAGAAATGCAAAATATATAAGAAATATAGTTTAGACTATCTGAGTAACGCCAACAACAGAACACCCACCTGCTACGAGAGCGACAGCTACACTGAACCGAGGTACTCACGTGACAGCTGAGTGAGCTGACTATAGAAAACTGTTTTTAGAGAGTAGAAACTTTTTTTAAAGGTTGACTGAGCTATTTTTATACAAGTGTGAATAAATTCTTGTCTATTGTGCATCGTGGACTCTTCTGTAATTATTGGTTAAAATCTGCTTTTTTCAATTTTTTTCAATATTGAAGGTCATTGTGGCACCAAGATATTAATGTTATATTTTAAATTTATACCAGCTTATTTCCTCACTACACACATTTTCCATACTAGCCAATTTGAAAATTCGAAAAATGAGTTTTTCACTCCGCCCTAATAATATCTCTAAATTACGCTTGCATTCCTAACTGATCTTTTAACCTGACGTCTAAGCTCGATATATCTATTAAAGTTAGCTGCCGTGCCATTGCGCTTACTAAGTCTATACGCTCTATTACGCTCGTTTATAACTCGCCTATTTCCCTAGTCCACCACTTGGGCCTACCATGATTTCTAGCGCGCTTGGGCCTACGAGGAATAAACTCCCTTTCAATATTCCTAAAACTTTCTTTAAACGCCTCCCAACGCAAATTTGTGTCATTGCCCATAAATAAGTTATCCCAGTCCACTACTCTCATCCTATCCGCAAAACTATCAAAATTAGCCCTACGAAAATCAGGGACTTCTATTACGTTACTATCCTTAGTGTTTTCTATCAATAACTTAAACCTAAGAATTTGATGATCACTACATCCTAAACTCTCGCCTACTTCTAAACCTTCGACTATATTTCGCCGTTCGTCATCACCAAATCTAAAATATGTCACCGCGCGTTGGTTCGGTAACTATCTGTCGTAAAAAGTTATCTCCATAATCAATCAATCTCAAACCCTCCTCATTACCAGTAAAATTCTCGTAATTAACATTAGGGCAGTTAAAGTCTCCGACAATTATACTATTCCGATTGTCAATAAAGTTACCAAGAAGTGAGTAAAATCTAGTATCGTATCGAGGGGTTGAACGGGAGGTCTATAAACAACAACAAAATTAAAACTAATACTACGCGCCCTAACTTCAACACATATCGCATTAATTGCTGCCGGAAAATCTATCTTAACCTCGATAGCCCTAAGGGAATTACGAATGTACAGCAAAACGCCGCCACCAAACCTATGTAACCTATCATTAGTAAAGAGTTTAAAACCCGGTATATCAAGTTCCCCCAACAAGTCCCGAGTCACGGTATTTAACCAAGTTTCAGTGATAGCAACTATATCGTAGTTGCCGGAATAAATTATCGCCTTAAATTCGTTTAATTTATTTCTAATACTACGCGCGTTACAATAAAAGACGTTTAAGTTATTTTTTACCACGGGCCGGTTTTAAACTATTTTTCACGTCGGGCCCGCGTTCCCGGACCCACAACGTTTAAAGAAGGCTTCGACCTATACAGCTTTCGCACGTTTTGTCATTAACCTACCTAGCCTAGCATTACCTATTTCATTAAAATGCGCCCCATCTTTTATAAAAAGGCTAGGATCACTGAATTCGGACCACAGCTTTACGAAGGGTACATTTTCCTCAGCACAAATCTCTTCTAATTTATTATTAAAAAATATTGTTTTTGACGTAATCCTAAGACCCAACCGTGCCTAGGGGTAATACCTAGAACTAAAGACCTATCTGACCTCGCCTTCAGGGACCTAATTAACCCCCTATATCTCTCCAAAAGGTCAGGCACTCTCGTATCGGGCCTATACGAGTCGTTGCCTCCTACCATCGTCACCAACATCGAGTGACGGGAGGCAACGTCAATCCTATCCACTTCGTCTAACTCTGTCAACCCTGGCCCCTGGGAGACAGACCCTCCTCCTCTTGGTTGGATGCCGTTCAACGAACTCTTGTCCATATGGCGCACTAAAGAGTCCCCAATTAAAATAGTTTCCCCCTCATTCACGTCCCTTTCCAAATGGGCGAAAGGGTTCGAAACCTCGATAGGGGGGGATTCCTATCACCTAACGTACGCGGCCTAGCTCCACCCTTAACTTCTCTAAATCCCTCCCCATCTACTAATCTCGGACCAACCTTAACTTCCCGACAAGCTACCTAAACTAGAAACTAGGTTACGCACCTCACCCTTCAAATTACTAACGTCTTCAACGTTAGTATTGGTTCGGCTTTCGTCAACCGTAGTCCTACCCCTGCCCTCATCAAGGGTTGCAAGTCTTTCCGTTATCTCATGTACACTGCGTTTTATGTCAACTATTTCCTCCATTAACTCGCAAAAGAAACAAACTGATCTCTCGGTAATCGCCATAGGACCGCCGTTATAATCTTTAAATTCCGAACACCACCGGTTTACCCGACACTTAACACACGACGCTTTCTGCGACGGCATCGCGCAGTTAAAAATTAGTTTATAACCGACACAAGTTTAAGTTAAATTAAGCCGGCACGCTATGAAAACTTCTAAATCGCCAAAAAACACTAATATTCAATTACTTAACTATAACAATGTGAATATAAACGCAAATATATAAAATTCAAAACTTTCCAAAAGTAAAATTCTTAGCAATATGCAAAAGTAGATGCAATATCAGAGCTCAGGAAATGCGTCCGTTCAGTACAGAGTCTGGCTGACGAATGATGAAGATGAGGTGACTTCCTTGCAAGAGTCTTCAGGCAGATCAGTTCCTACTGCTGACGCAGATTTTCCCAGCACTGCATCAGGCACAAGCTCCAGTGTCAACACTGGCAAAGTCTCCACCTCTGCCAGGAGGAACTCCATGGATATCTCAAGCACTGCTGCGGCTGCAGTCAGGTTCAAGGTGGCAAACACTCCTGCGGCAGCCATTGCAACTGGTTTCTTGCAAGATCTCATCAAAGCTGGCCATCTATCTGCTGATAAGGCATATCTAGCTGTTGACAGGATGAAGATGTGGAGGGGCAAGGAGTCTGTAATAGTGCCTCGGTGGAGGCCCCTGGAGAAAAGGACAGAGGGAGAGGAGATCAAGGAATTTTCTTTGATGGAAAACAAGATAAGAAGACAAAGATCATGAGGCACAATGAAGAAACTTGCCGCTTCCATCCTGATATTCCAACTGAAGAGCACTATAGTGTTAATTGGGAACCTGAGGGGAAGTGTCTCTTCCATTGTACACCAGAAGAGCCTGAAGGAAATGAGAAACCTGCACTGAAGATAGCTCAGGCTCTGTTTGAGTGGATTAGTGCTCATGGTGCTAAAGATACTATTGTGGTCCTTGGTGGTGACTTCACCAACACAAACATAGGACATGATGGAGGATCCATCACTCACTTGGAGAGACTGCTAGGTCACAAGTGTCACTGGCTGATATGCCAGTTGCATATTAATGACCTCAGCCTCAGTCACATGATCATCAAGCTTGATGGTCCCTACACGCACAAGTCTGGGTTCAGTGGCCCAATAGGAAAACTTTTGGAGAAGATCAATGACATACCTGTCAACTTTAGTTTCAAGGTTCTGCTAGGAGAAGAAGATATAATTGAACTGCCAGAAGACATTGTAAAGAACCTTAGCACTGACCAGAAGAACTGCTACCTATTGATCAAAGCTCTCAAGACAGGAGATTTGAGCAAGGAAGTTGCTGGTCTGAAGTGTGGTCCACTGAATCAGTCACGCTGGCTGACTACAGGTGAGGCTCCGTTGATGCTGTGGATGAGGCAGTATGGTCTGAATGGGGAGGTGTTGAAGAAGCTGGAGGTGCTGCTGAAGTTCTGCCTCGACTTCTACTTCAAGATGTATTTTGAGATTAAGGTGAAGCACCACATGAGGTATGGACCTCACCATATTGTGACCGCTTTGGGACTGCTGAGAAGCCAGACCTCTGAAGTCAGGAACATAATCACTCATGTGATAGTTCGTGGAGCATATCATGCTCACAGTGAGAACCTCATTGCCTCTCTCCTGTGCAGTGAGGATGAGGAGGGCAGGGCATGGGCGGGTTTTGGTGATCAAGAAGATCAGTGGTAAGTCTGAGTATGGAGACATGAGTCTGATAACTCACAGAAACCCTAAACTGAATTTTGATGCCACTTCTCCAATTACTCTGATTAATTGGGATAAGGAGAAACTGTATGAGCCACTTTTCACTTGTAAGATGTCAAGAGAAGAAGTTGAGGAGCTTCTCAGGTCTCCATTTGAAGTTGAGAACTTCTCAGTTCACACTCAAAGCTGTGAAAGAGCAGTCCAGGAAGTTTCAGCTGCAGCTCATGAAGTGTATGGGCAAGAGAGAAGAGATGGTTTTGTTCGTGTTAGGATCGATCACAGAGAATTGTTACCAGTTTTCAAGTCAAAGCAAGACATTATGAACATGTTTTAGATCTCTACAAGACCTGCTAGACAAATCCAGATGCTTTCATAAGAAAAATCTCAAAACATTCAGTTGACCAGCATATTATTACAAGCTGGGGGTGGAGGAGGGACTTGTACAAATATTAAAGAAGAATTGCAATTGCAAAAAAAGGTTGAACGTCACAGCAGCTTGCGGAAAGGTGGGGGCAGCTGCCATCACACTCAGTAATGCCGAAAAGAAAATAAATAAAAATTGGTGGAGGCGTTTCTAAAAAAAAAGAAAATGCAAGACCAAGAAAGAGGAACAAAAAGATTCTGCCTGATAAAGAGAACAGCCGCGAAATGTGGTGTATAGGAGACTAAAAATCACAATTCCTTAGTTTTGGGCCATTTTGGGTGATTTTGGTTATTTTAAGGGTTATGAACCACTTTGACTGATCTTAAATGGGTCCAAGCCTGCCCCTAGAAATGCTTAAAGGTGTATGTGAACAATATGGAACATATGGAGGTCATTTAAGGCTACCAAGTCTTTGAAATTGGCCAAATATCCCATTTTTCGACAAAAAGGTGCGATTTTGAACACTTAAATATGATTTTTCGCAAAAGTTGCAGAAGACGAACCCCTCTTAAAATTAAATTTTACATAAAAATACATACTGCCAATCTTGAAATTCCAAGTTTTTCAATATTCGACCTAAGCATGATACACCCTAATGTCCTCACCTCTTTCACATGGTTTGAAAATGTAAACAAGGCAGTAAAACCCAAACCCGTGTGCAGGAATAAGCCCACAAAGAAACGCAGATTACCAGAGCCTATTTTGTTCATTTTGTTCACTTTGCTACGGCCTCCTCATCACTCACTCCGACCTTTCGTCACAAACTCTACTCGATCTCAGACAGCCCATCGACCCTCGGAACTCGGCTTGATCATCTCCGTTAAAGCATATGAATATTTCATCCTCCCCCCGGAAGCAACATCAATCCTGAAAAATTCAACTGGCGTCATCCGTCCAGCCTCTGCTTCACTCAATGTCCATCCATTCGACCTTCGAATCTTCATTTCCAATCAACAAGAGTTTCATCATTCATTCCGGCTCATAGGCTCTCCCATCTTCATAGCATACCTTCAATAAACACCCAGGTTTGTAAACCTCACATAACCACCAGCTCATTTGGCCTACAGAATTTCTCTTTCGTCGAGCTAAACTACTTTACATACCCTACAAACTCTCATCCTAACCAAACAGGCTCTCTGAAGTGTTTTCATACCGTAGAATCGAACTCATCATTTACTACCGCAAGTAGGCTTACTTATTGTTGTGTATTAAATATCGTATATCGTATTACCTTAATTATTGTTTCTTGTCACTGTTGTATCATTTAACTCTTATCCTGTGTAAAATCATTCCTTAGTGTCAATAATCATTTTATTGTAATATTGCTCAATTTCCACATAATTAATTGTTAATCACTGTGAACAAATAATTCATTTATTTTTCGAATAATTAAACGAAAACTACAAAGTAGTTTCCGTCTCTTTTGTTAAAATATGTTTATTTGGCTGAAAGGCCAAATTGGTGACCCTATAAAATATTTCATTTTATTCAATTACTGTATTATAATGAGCCTACTGTCAACAGGCAACATACATAAGAGAGAAACAAATTGTTCATGAAAACAACCACTTGCACGCAGCCGAAATGGCGGCTTCCCTTTTCGTTTGTGAAAGGAAAATTTTATAAATTCTTGAGTGAACTAATTTTAAAATATATTTATGTTAAATACCAATGTAATTGGGAAATGAGACATGAATTTAATTAAAGTGATCATCTTCGCTTAATTTCTGTAGGATCTGAAGTTTATATGGATGCCATTTGTGAGCCTGAAGAATGCGATTGATGCTACTTTTCGACACTCCTGTCTCGGCGGACAATCGCCGAAGAGACTTATTGGGACTTCTGTTAAAATGAGCCAAGATAGCAGTCGCTGTATTATCGTCAGTGACCTCCTTGAAGGTCCACTGCGTGGCTTATCTTCTATGGATCCTGTTTCCTTAAACTTTGCAACAAGTCTGCTAACACAACTCTGTGTTATTGGCTCGCGATCTGGATGCAGTCTGTTATGAGTAGAATTATGAGTAGAATTATCTGGATTCGTTCTTCCTTGCTCACAGACATTGTGGCCTGAAGAAAGAGAAAAATATGAATTATGGTTTGTACTGGGTGATCGAGATAAATGGGACCCATAAAAAAAAGCCAAATATTCTTAATATTTAATTCCTTTCATAAAAACTATATATCATTCGAAAGAGTAGAGTTACAAGTTTATTATGAAATATTTATTTTTTAAAAATGACTCCTTTCAGATGTGCTCCATTAGTTGCCAAGCATTCCAGTGTTCTCGCTTGTAAGTTCTGCATCACTTTTGCAAGAGTGTGCGGTGGTATGGCCTGTATCTCATTTGTGATGGCGGCCTTCAATTCTTGCAAGGTCGTTGGGTTATTTCTGTAGACCCTACTCTTTAAATATCCCCAGAGATAATAATCTAAGGGAGAAAAATCCGGAGACCTTGCGGGCCATTCAACGTCTCCAAATCTTGAGATTAACTCGCCTGGAAACGTTTGACGCAAAACTGCCATGCAGTTCCTCGTGGTATGGCAGGTAGCTCCGTCTTGTTGGAACCAGTGGTTTTCTAGACAAAGATCTCTTAATTTAGGAATAAGGAAATCGGTCAACATTTTTTCGTAGCGATCACCATTTACAGTGACCGTGTTTCCGGTGGAATCCTCGAAAAAGTACGGCCCTATGATCTGAGATGCAGTAAGACCACACCAAACAGTTACACGCTGACTATGCAACGGGACTTCGGTAATATTCAATGGATTTTCTGTTGCCCAGAAACGACAATTTTGTTTGTTTACAGTTCCATTCAAGTGAAAATGGGCTTCGTCTGACATAATCAAAGTTGCTAGAAAATTGGTGGTGTCATTTACCTTCTGTTGGATCCATTGACAGGATTGTCATCTTCGTGCGAAATCTCCATCGTTTAGTTGTTGCACTGTTTGAATTTTATATGGAAAGAGCATTAAATTTTGCTTGAATATACGGTGTGTTGTTCCATATCCAACTCCTAACAGCTGAGAAGCACGTCTGATGCTTATGTTAGGATTATCCTGTACAATTTCATGAGTTCTGTTAATGATCTCGTCTATCCTTGCTGTGCGCACTCTTCCAGTTGGTTTTCTTTTTCCAATGCTGCCAGTTAGGGAAAAATTTCTGACACACCGACGGATTACTTTCTTAGAAGGTGATTTTGACATCTGAAAATTTGTCTTGAAAGATCTTTGAGCTGAAACTACACTTCTTCCATGCTCATAATATTGCTCAGTTATGAAACGCAGCTGTTCCACAGTCCATGCAGTCATCTTGAAGGGTTAGTTTTAACTAACACATTTATTTTGTTTTGTATCTTATCTTGCCTTGTATTGTCAAAACCTATACAATCCTGTACAAACATGTAACTATCCTCTTTCGAATGATGCGTATGATTTTATAAAAGGACTTATACTTTAAGAGTTACAGGGGTTTCTTTTGGGTCCCATTTCTCTGGATCACCCTTTAGAAACAGAAAAATATGAATTTCTCCTA